>JAODUG010055712.1:0-15013 GCA_027564795.1 Aphredoderus sayanus
GGTTTAGCGCCTTCTATCTGCCACAAAAGCTAGTGATTTGGGTCATTCTGACCCGGAGTACATTACAAGGGTTAAAGCAGAGCAAGAGAGTAGAGCGAGAAGCTGGTCACAAACGCGGAAGGTGACACATCACACCTTTCCGAAATGCCACAACTGCTCTGCATGATGTTGCATACATTTGATTATGATCAGTGTAAATGAACGGTTCAGGTCTGCCAGAACCATCTCACCTGTGTGAATGTGTGACTCTTTTGTCACACATTGGTTTCTGGCTGTGAATTAAAATGCAGTATGGAGAATTAAAGATTGAGCTGGATAGCAAACACTTTCAGAAACTCCAGAGGTCGCTAATTAAAATGCATTGCTTCTGTAATTATACCAGCATGGACTCAATGCCCTTTGTTATGGAAAGTCAGTCCACATGATTTAGACAGGTCATTGAATTAATCTGAAGGATATTTGTAATATTTAGTTCCACTGACTGTCTGACAGTCAAAAGGAAAGGTCTAACACTACGTTCATACCACAGGCAAATCAACTAATTTGAGATAACTGTCCACACTGATCAAACTGGATTTATGTGTCCAGACATCAACAACCTATCTGCATGGCTTGCTGCATATGCTGCTTATAATGATGCATGCATTAGTAACTACTGTATACATCTATGTGGTTTTACAATGTGGATGCAGGATAAATGGACTAGCATCGTCTTGCCACACAAAGTAGCAGAGCAGGACTCTATGATGAAGCTTAAATTTCAGATTTCGGGCACTCGCAACTCTCTCCCTGCACAGTGACGCCCACTGTTGGCTACTGCATGGAAAACTGCAATGTGTACCAGTCTCCACTTTGGGTATGATCAAGGCTTAAGACTCAGCAGCAAATACACCTCTTCATGCTAAATTTGATGGGGGCACATAACTACTTTGAATAATAGCCTCTACACTTCAGTATGAATCAATTTTACTTTTATGAGATTTTTGGGATTCTTGTAAAGAAATTAAGTGGCTTACATAGACTGACATTCGAGAGATAATGTTTAGACGACCTTCAACAAATTCAGTTAATACAAGGTAAGCAGCTGCTATGAAAGGGGCTTGTGTTAAATGCCATACACTAAACATATTCTAAGATGGCCGAGAACATTATGAATATACAAACTGAGTTAATTAAATGTGCCTCATCATTTCTGACAATTTTCAAACAAACATAACTACAGAGAGTGTATATGGATCTACATTTTAAGGGGTCATATGACCCAGGATCTCACTTATTTATTTAATGAATATTAATGTGAAAAAAAGTATTTCCTCTTACTTATAGAATCAGTATTTATGAGTAATATGAATATATGATGAGTTTGTGGCACTCTGAGTTAGACAAAGCTGCTCATAACATCAAAAGTTATCTCGGGTCATATTGACTGCATATGTGTCACTTTTTGTGGCAGCTACACAAAACTTTTTTCCCCCAAATTTCCATTTTCAGGGTCATAGAAAGCTAACTAGGATGCTGTTTTTAAAATAATGTTTTATGTCATTTTCTAAGATTTGAAAATAATGTTGGGTCATAATGACCCAAGGGCATTGGGTTAACCCCCCTACTAGCCCTTCTCAATTAATATAAAGTACTAAAGTTTTCCACACCCAGGCAGCCATAGCTCTCGTCACAGAGGTACATAGTGAGTTATGTGAACTAGCAAATGAGGTAGTTGGGTGCAAGATTTCTCTGGGGCTGAGCTATTTATTTCTCCTGTATATCTAATGACTCTGTAGCCCTTTGAAGAAGATGGAAGTTTGACTGAGTGGCAATGTTTGCAAGCAACCAGGCAGCGCACTTTCCCCACAGGAGCCATCTGCAGAAACTGGCTCTCTGACTGCCTGCTGAGCTGGATGACTGACTGACTGACTGCCTGCCTGGCCGGCTGGCTGACTGCCTGGCTGGCTGCCTGCCTTTTCTCCCAGGCAGAGAAAAGAATATTCACTGAAGCCACATCAGATCAGAAGGTTAGGCAACTGGTAAACAACATATCCCTCCACGCACATGCACACACACACACACACACACACACCCACACACAATAAAACAAAAATGTGCACACACATATTTCCAATGCAGTTGGCAAATAAGGAAACACATCACAGAGAATTGAGAGCGAGAGATTGGTGCATCAGCTGTATCACCGAAATTGTATCTGGGTAAATGTGGTGTCCTGTATCCATAGCAATAGTATTTCTGCTACAAAATGACAGTCCTCAAAAGGGCAAGCACACACAGCTTTAGTTACAGGAAATGCCTATTTCTAATAACTAATTAGCTGTCTGCTAGAACCATCGGCCATGTTGTATTCATTAGTGGACAGGAAAGTCTATGGGCAAGGGGAAGAACGTGACTAATACAAGGCACAGCACATGGTGTGTTGCAATAGGATTTGCATTCTCTGATACTTGACGAAAGATTGACGGGGGCTCTGGAAATGAGATTTCCATCTGGCCGCGTCCTTCACTGTCTCCTTCATATGTATGCAGATTCCAATCCACTTAACTGCAGTCATGATTCAATCGTCTCCAAGGGTCTACAAGAACCAGGTATCTAGAGATATGCCCATGGGTATACAGTACTGTAGCATGGGCTGACTTATCATTGAAGGAACTTGAACTGCAGCATCCTGGTAGTTTGCACACGGAGGCGTATGAGGATGGGTCCTGTCCATCCGTCTCTGCGATATAAGTCACTGAATGAATATATGAAATCCTATATATCAATGGTAATGATGATGATGGGATACATTTGTTTGTATACTGGGTGGAGGGGGCTACATTCTGGTGATGAAAATGCTATCTAGCATAACGGCGAGCAAAAGTGATATTGATAATGTGGGTTATGCATGCCCAGTGTAGAGTACTACTGTGTGTACTGGTTATTGTATTTGATGCTTGGGTGCCTGAGCTAAAATGAACTGCTAAATGTTTGGCGAAGCACAAGCTTTGACTAAAGTCCCCAGGCTTCACCACCATATACAAATCTGCCGGTAGAAAACCCTGCTAACACTACCCATTGTCCTTCTCACTGTCCAGTAGGGAAGACATCACAGCCCCATGTGTATCAAAATGTGATTAACAGCTACATCAGCATGACGATTACGCAGGCAAAAGACGGAGCCAGAAGACATGTAATTCAACCAATCAAGAGAGCGAGAGGCGGGCTGGGGATAGGGGGGGGTAAGAGCAAGAGAAGGAGCGCAGATGGAGAGGTGAGAGGCCTTGTGGTGGCCAGGCTTGGGTGGCCAGGGCCAGGTGGGGGGAGGGCAGGGTGGAGAGGGAGCCTATAGCGAGGGACAGAGGAGCAGACGGGGTGGACAGAGGGAGGGGGAGCATGCAGGGGAGGTGAGGCCGGTGGATGGGTGGCAGACAGTTGGTGCAGCAGGCTGGAGGGGAGCGGCGACGTGGAGGGAGTACATACACCAGTGACATAAGATGCAGGAAGGAGAGGGGAGGAGAGAGGATAGAGGAAGGAGGAGGACAGAAGAGAAGGAGGAGAAAAATAAATGGGGGGAGGAGGAGACAGATAAGAGATGAGAAAGAAAAAGAGGAAAAAAAGGACAGAGGAAAAGAAGAGGAAGGAGAAAATGGGAAAAGTAGGATAGAGAAGGAGAGGAGAGGAACAGGGGAGGAAAGGGAGAGATAGGAGGCAGGGAGAGGAGAGAATATCTTAAAGAGAGAGCAGAAAGAGTAAAGATAGGATGATGAAACAGAAACAATGATAGGTGAGAGGAGGTATGGCGGTGAGGAGCAGGGTAAAGAGAGGACAGGCAGTCACAGCTTGGTTCATATTTAGACAGCTCCCCGCTGCACTCGGCTCTGTTTCAACACAGATAACTCTGCACATCCATTAGTTGAACTAATTCCCTACGCCATCTGCTGTGCGTATTCAGACGCACCTCTGGAGTCAGCAAAAGGTTCGGGAACGAATGTTGATTTGGAAAATATGAGATTAATTTGCTTAATTGAGGTGGCTAATGTTTTCCTAGTTCAACTGTGGAAGTCCTACAGGAAATCAGGTGCGATCCGAGTCGATTTATTTGCTATTATCATGAAAATGAAACAAATGCAACGTTACAGCATCCAATGAAAGATAAGAACAAATGTCTTGCTTACCTTGATACGCTATTTTAAATCCATGGGCGCTTACTGCAAAGTCGCTAGTAAGCCTCAGTGAAAAAATTGAACCAGAACTGGTAACAGGTGGCGGAATTGTAAATCCTGTTAACCTGTTGAGAAAAGGAAAATACATATAAATGTGTGTTTTACAATATATAATCTTATCTCACTCAGTGAGCCCATAAATCATGGGGAAGCAGATTAGCAATAACACACTGTAATAACAAGAATGTAAAATATGAACATCCACTTTGCTTCCCCTTAGTCTTTTTAATAAAATCGCAGCATTCATTTAAGGAACAGAACAAAAGAAGAAGTATGTTTGTTATTGATAATAACATTACAATTATATGGTTGCATATAATTACAGATTTACATAAAGACAATACCGTTATGTGCCTTCCATCACCACAGCTTATGCCTAAACAATAATAGATGTCTATATTTGTTGAATTTACAGTAAATAATTAGTCAGCACCTTTGAATGGTGATAACCACAACTCCCTACATTTTACAATTATGAGAATACATAGCCTCTTGCCTATGTTAAATGAAAAAATTAAAATATTTAACCATATCACTGCAAATAACCTAAATGTTTCATGGTTTGAACATCACGACACAAAGGGTAGTTTACTGGCCCCTTTGTCTCAGCCGTGGCGCCGACAATTGCTGTAACATTGCAAGTACACTGTTCACCAATAAGACACTCAATACTATATAATCAACGTCCATTTCAGCAACTTTCTCTATTGTTGCTCTTGATGGCTGTCGGTTGTTGATGGCTGGGCGCCGCATTGTAAAAGAATGCTTTATTGCTTCCTTTCAAATTAGGCGCAGATCTAAACAAATCCATTTCTTTTCATGACATCGTAAACATGATGTGTGGTGGACTATTCTTCAGTGGCAGTTGAGGATGTTCAATCGACCTTCAGGGGCGGCCACTGAAGGTCGATAAGCAATGCTGGGTTAACAGTTGCTGTAGGGTGAACTTGCACTTTGAACAAACTATGTCATCTTCATTTGCTTTTTCGTTTTCAAGTGCAACTTTATATGGCTCGTTTTTGGTGCTGCTTAACTTGCTGCTGCTGCATCTTTACTTAACATTAAGCCAGGTGAACAATGTCTATAGTGTGGCTTGTAAAAAAAATATATATTATTTTACGAATTCCCTGCTGTGTTGGCCACAAAGAAGGTGCAGTATTTACAACTTCAATAGAGTTTCCAATTACAGCACAGTGAACTGCTGCTCCTTGCAATAAATAATTACCCTCCATAGTGCACAATATGCCACGATCCAGCTACAAGTCGCTTGCTAACGGATGCAATTTGTGATACATCATTGTAGTTTATAAAATGGATGTGACACTGGAATGTTGTTTAAGGCAGATACAAAGTGGTGCATTGTGATTGCATGTTAAGAGAGATCAAGCAGTGAGTTTTGGAGCTTATCAGATTCTGCTGCTGTGCGAGGTACAGTAGCATGCTGGATCCTTTGGCTGTAGACTGTTTCAACAATCACAGCTATAACTCATACACTATGCATGTGCGACAATGTTCCTTTCTGGGGGAAAGCCAAAGGAGCCATAGTGGCAGTTATAAACTGAATATGTTTGGCAAAATATAACATTGAAGTTAAAAAACGTATAAGACTATAACTTGTTTAGCAAATAAGACTAGGGTTACCAGCATCAGGAAAAACATATATGAGACATCTCCATTTTATAGAGTCAGGTGTTGTACCCTCATGGGAGAGAACTTCCCTGTGAGATGTTCTTGAAATTTGAATTGCATTTAAAAATATATTACATTTGAGAAAGGCATTAAAACCCTCCTGTTGCTCTTTGTATATCTTATTATGTCACCAGATGGCGCCACCTGATTGTGTCTGATTGTGTCGTTCTCTTTATTGTCATTGCTGTGTGTATTTATTTCTTTATTCATTTGTTTGTTTGTTTTGTGCCTTTTAACAATCCTGTTGTCCTCGGTTTCAAATGCACACCTTGTTGATGTGCACTGCTTGCACATCATATGTCTGTGTAAGCTGTAGAATTAGGTATAGCGCCTTCTATCTGCCACAAAGAGGAAGTGTGTTGGTTCAGTTTGAACTGGAGGACAACAGGAGGGTTAAGTTCAGGTGTAACTTAGAATCAGCCATTGCAGTGGGCACCATTTAGGCCAGAGCCACCTCTGTGCAATCACAAACACTCAGCTCAAGTTGACAACATGCGTAGCAAAAACAATTTGTTTTATTTTATTTTATTTTATTTTATTATTTTTAACATAAACAAATGTGGTGGCATGAGCATTTGTGCAGTGCGTGAGTGTTTGGTGATGTGTGGGTGACACTGCAGCCTTACGACTTGCAAATTAAAATACAGTATAGCCTGATCAAATTTGCCTTGGGATGGGAATTCTGCCTCCCATTGCACTCGAACTGTACTGAATGCCTATGTAATAGTTTTGGTTTACAAATACTAAACAAGGTTTGTGCAAACATTTAGTTAGCATCTAGTATAATGGTCCAGACTCAGTATACTGACTAAAACAAGTTGAAGATAGTTTACTTCTAACCCTGTGGAAACTCTATGGGGCTTCTGTTGAAGTTGTCTACACTTTTGCTGAATGATCTCCTTCAATAGACCAAAACTTTGTATCCAATAGCAGCTAAGCAGAGCTACAGTAATAGACTGTGAGTGAATGGGTATATTCTTTTTTTAATCATTGCATTTCTCTCTATGGTTCATTCCAACATATTTCTTCTTTGTGAAAGAACCCACCTTTTCCTTTACATCAAAGCTGTCTCCCAGTGCCATGTCAACTGGCAAAGAAGAGAGTTCACTGGGCAATTTCCATGTGGGAGTTCTATATTTCAGATGAATCAGAGTTTGATGTCCGGCTGTGTGGTCTTTAGAACTGCCCTCCTTACACAAGGTTTTTTAGGAGAGGGGGGGGGGGCACAAGGGAACTAATTATTGGCAGTGCAGCACAGCACAGCCTCGACCCCCTCACAGAGAGGGGTACTACAGTTACACACTATGATGCTAAAAGCAATGTGTATCCTGTGTCTTGTGATTGTCACAGCAAAACATTATAGTTTGTGCATTAAACTAAAGTATGAGAGAAGTCTTAAAGCCACTGAAGACAAGGAAAGTGTAACAGGAAAAGAGACTTGGGATGTGGGCTGTGTTGGGGATAAGATAAAATCGAATCAACATGGCCTCAATCTGCAGTCTCCTCTAAACCCTGACTCACGGTTAGGTGAGTGCTGCAGGGTCATCTACTTTATGCCCTGGCAAACCAAAGGTTGTGCTTTGTCTTCTTAAATGTACATTAGGGAGTGAAAGTGGCTGATGAGGCAGTACTCATGGGCCCCTGGTCTTACGTTGCATTATCATCGGTAGAATTGACATCTACAGTGTAGCCTGGTATAACCGGACCCATAATTCATTTCGTGAATAGGGTTTGGGCAGGCTCCATTGGGGAATGTTTGAAGTCATTGTATCCTAATGGGTGTACTGTTGATCATATTAATTTAGAAATGATTGGAACTAGCTCTACCACCTTCAAAACATAACTTCAACGTCACTTACCCACCTAGTGGTCACTGGTTGGTCCAACATCTAGAGTGGTGGAGCAAACATTCATGTCATGCAATCAGGTTTTCCAGACTTTAACCCTCATGATGACCTTAAAATCTAGTCTTGAACCACCAGGCGGCGCCATCTGATTGCGTACGATTGTATGGTTCTTTTTATTGTCATTGCTGTGTGTATTTATATATTTATTAATTATTTATTTATGTATTTGTGTTGTTTTATGTGCCTTTTCACTTTACTGTTGTCCTCGGGTTTCAATTGCACACCTTGTTGTGTCAGCAGTGCACATCATATGTGTGTGTAAGCTGTAGAATTAGGTTTAGCACCTTCTCATCCATCCTCAATCCATCCATTTTGACCCTGAGGACATCACAAGGGATAATCTCAAAAACATTTGAGAAATAGACAGATGAAGTCAGGCTATTTACAGTATACTTAAATAAGCATGCATATCGGTTTATAAGGCAACTTGTACGTTATTATTATTCAATTGTAGAAATGCTTTCAGTGTTGATGCATTCAATATACATATACCTATGTTTAATTGTCCAATAGTAACAGGTTAGGATGTACAGTATACGTCCCTATATCTTAATTTCTCATACAGTACATTCTTTTCAAACATAACGTGTCGATGCACAGTAGTGTGCTTGCATCATTACAAAAACTAAACAATTTTAGTGTCTTTCCTAGAGGTTATTCCCAAATCTTAAAGTAGCGTAAGCCCTCAAGTAAATGTGCTTGTACTCTTATTTTATGATTTGTGTGTACTATAAATCAGACAATATGTTTATGTCTGTGCCAAACAATATATTAAGGTTCTCTATTAAGGGTGTACAATATGTTATGTACTGTAAATCTGGTCTGCAGTGGTTTACAGCTCAGACCAATTTGCCTCGCTTATTGGTTCCTCTGAGATGTGCTTATCCATCCATCAGTAAAACCCAAGAGGGGAATTGGTTAAACCATGAAGGCACAGAGCTATCATTCCCCTCCCCAAATAAATAGAGCAGGTTGTAATTGAGGACACAGAGGTCATGTTCACAGTATTAGTTTGCCTCATTTATTGAACATTATTAAAATGCTCATCAGACAGTTTCTATCAATATGAAGCTGTGACTTTTTCAACCACAGGAGGGCAGCAATATTTAAATGTCACTTGACACGCAAAAACATAATTTACTGCATTAATATTATTCAGTTTATACTCAACAATTATAACCAACTTTAATGTTGTACCCTAGCATGTACCCTATCTGGAATAGTAAAGTGTTAGTAAAGTGTAAATAGTTTCCCCAATCAGTAATAAATGTTTACTTTGATGCATCAAAATAAGTAAAGTCACCAAATATATCAGGTTTTGGAAGAACAGTTTTCCTGTGTAAGTGACCAAAACATAAATAGCTCTAATAATACTGTACAAATATTTAAGTACTGGATACTGTGGTTTCACAGTATCCAGCCAATTCATCTGATCATACTGTGGTTTTGGTAGAGGGAGCTGATTGGTCAGGGGTAAAAGGTCCTGCTACCAAACAAAACTTAAGTTTTGCAAATAAGTGTCGCACTTTTGAAATACCTTAGACATCTGCTTCTGAGATGTCTGAGACTCTCCACTGAGGCTGTCTCTAAAAGCGGGATTAAGCCCTAAATCTGACATTAAAGTGTCAGATCAGACAAATTCAGTTAACAACATTTATTTTCCCTATCAAGAGGTATAAAACCTTATGTGGACAGGGTGCTTTCATTCAGGCAAATCAAGAAGGTCAATTCATTTCTCTAAAGAACCCTAAAGAAAAGTAACCCTAAAGAAATGCCATACTGTTAAAATAATAAATCTGACACACATTTGGGACTCATCTTAATTACGCTCCGCACTCCACTAGCCAATAAATGCACACCACACATTTAAGATCATTCAAAAAAACAAACCAATACTCAAAAGTCTTCAGCAGGGTAGAATATACAGCCTTTATATCTTGTTTCAGGAACGAGTGAAATTACATCTTTTGCAAATATGACTAGAGCTTGTTATATCTGATTAGACCCCGCACCCATCTAAACTCTCACTATAGTCGTAAATACACACAAATACATGTTGCTTCTAGGCACCCAGACAAACCACATGGAATGCAGTTTATTCTCTATTCAACACTGGTATGAGCAAACACCAAGGTCCACATAAATGTCACTGCAGGCCTGAGAAGGCTGGCCTCTTATGCCACCTCCTGTTTATGGATAAACTCGATACCAGCGGCGCTGGGATGAAGATCTGGTCCTGAGCCCAGTGCACTGCCTGGACAGATGTAGTGTTTCCTTCCACCTGAACACAGTACATCAGCCCTGAAGGTAGCTGTCAGATATCCCCCTCATCTGATTAGTGTGTCACAGCGCTGCCAGAGAGAGAGACATGGATGATGTACCTCTATTTGTCTGACTCATTGTCTCTCTACCCCCATCTGTCTTTCTCACTGTGAGTCGCACTTGCTCAGTTTCTGTCACACTAACCCCCCTTTGTCACCCTACTACACTTTCCCAGTGCCGAATCCCATTTCTCTAATACTTTTGCTTGTCTTTCCTTGCTGGCTTGCGTGTAACTTCTTCGTCCCTCTTGGAAGCGAAGTCAAGAATAAAATATAGGCAGTGCAAGAAAAGAGACCTTAAATGTTCCGATTGATCTCATAGAGTAAATAACCATTTAAGTGTACCATTTGCCTTTTTGCTTGTTGTTAAACAGGCCAAAAGGCTCTGTTACCCAAGGTGAATAATGACCTCTCCTGTATGCTGGCTCTTCTAAACAAAGACAAACAAGAAAACCACCAGGGGATGATTAATAGACTTATTTTGCACTGACGTGTCCTGACTCATTACAGGAGCAGCAGACACTGACATTTCGTTTTAATAACTGCAGTATTAAAGGTCAAATTGTCCTATCAATTAATGCATTCTTCCTTCTCCTCTGTCTAAGAAATCAGTTGCAAATGCAAAATGTGTCACTTCATAATTCACAAAAAGAAATGTAATATGGAGAACCCGGGGACCTGAGAACCTGGGGAATGGTTAAATGAGTTAATTGCCCTTCGCTCTTTGTGTACATGTGGCCATCACAGACATTTAGCTTCGCAGGTTTCTTCCATCTGCACCTAATTCTCTGGATGGTAATAAAAGATGATGAAAACTACAAGTACAAAATTGGGATAATTTTGAATCATTATCTTAACTGAAAATGTAATTTGTTCACAGGTGTGCAGAGAAAAGGGTGATTAATCTTCTACTTCTCTGACCGTTCCTCCATCTGCAGTGTGTGATTTGAGTGTATTTGGGTTAAGTGGGAAAGGCTGCAAACTAGCCTGAATTTAGGTCATCCAGACTGGGTCTTGGATAAGGTCAATAATTATGTGTTAAGTGGACTAGCTCTCAGCTTGTTTGTCATGTCTATGAATTGCTGTTGTGCATGTATAAGAATGGTGTTACAGGTGGTTTAACAACAAGTATTTAATGACATAACAAGGATTTAAAGACACACTCCATGATTGTGTTATAGTCCCAGCTACCACAAATCTCTGCCCCAGTTCAGTGTTTATTGTTTATGCTGGAAACACAACTGTGCTCATCAGCATGAGCATGGCTGTAGAGGCACTCTTCAGAATGGTGGGAGCCTATAACCGCTTTAGAGGAAGGTGTAGACAGACGTGCCGGGGGAAGATTATTGGGTTTAGGTTAGGTAAGAGAGGAGGTCTTTTTCAGGTCATTATTGTGGGTTAATCCTCCCGTTGTCCTCCCAGGTCAAAATGGTTAGGTTCCAATTCCAGTTCTAATTCCAGTATTGTTCAATGTTCTAACCTAACATGCATACCTTACTTTTGTTTTTCTTTAGGTAGGCCAACATGGGGCTCAACAACCCTACCTAAAGAAAAGTTAGGTTTATTACTGAGTTTATACAGTGGTTAGGGTAGTGGAGTTCCAGCTGAAGGGGCTTGGGTTCTATCCCCAACATGCCCAGATGTCTAACCCCTGCTCCTCCATACATGTCACTTCGGATATAAAGCGTCTGAGATCACTTAATTGCAAATAATTTTCTTTAATTTCCAGGAAATTAAACATAATATTTCGAGATTGTGAGTTCAATTATTTTCAATGAAAGATGAACACAAACAGAACTTGGTACAGTATAGCAATGAACTTGCACATTTTGGACCCCACTGTATGCTTAATGCATCTTACTAATTCAACCTGCAAACACTGACGCTGCCCTATGTCACTGTTATAGTAAATTCTTACTGTACGCAAAATGGATTTAGCATAGAAGCGTGCAAGACTAGACTGTAACGGTGCTGTTATGTGTAGTAAAAAAAATTAAAAAAAAACACAAACGCTAGTACTCATTAGTAGAAGATCAAACACTAGAAATAAAATGATCATTCTGGTCCTTTACAATCTCACCAGGGTAATTGCACAGCAAGAATAAAACACATTCACGAGCTCTCCTAGAGCTGAGAATAGCACGTCCAGAAGAGGCTAGTCTCCTCCTGTAAGATTTCTTTCCGTATCTTTCGGCACAGTAATGAGCAACCACACCAGGCTCTTTCATGCACGGGGGATACAATAATATAAAGTGTAGCAAAGAGAATACACAGATCAATGAGGAGACACACTAATCAGGTCCATAGTGAGCATGTCGATTCTTTCTCATGTTAATAATTCTTTGTGGCTTGCCGTGTCCCCCTCTGAATTTCTCTTAATTAATTGAAGGGATTAATAAATTAAAGGCCTCTTTAATCTCTATCAAGATTTCTATTTATAATTACTGTAGAATGGCAGAGGAAAAAGAGAAAAACAAAAAAAAATGAAGTCAGTCAGGTGGTCTTTTTAAAGATGGAATGGGGGGGAAAACCTTTAGGTCTTATCAGATAGCAGTGTGCACTGCATTGTACAAAGTTGCATGAGCGGGAGGAAAGTTTGAGTTTCCACGTTTCTGCAAAGATAAACAAAGGATAAGAAAACAAAAAGTTTCGCACTTGGAGTGTGCGTGTGTGTGTGTGTGTGTGTGTGTGTGTGTTCTCTGCATTGTTTTTGTGTCAGATAGAGATAATTGCATAGGAGCAGGCATTCTCCTATCACATGTTTCAGGCCCTTGAGGCACAAGAAATATTCTGTCACAGAATTATCATTTTCTGGTGCACCCAACACTCGTATAGAGTTGTGATGAAATCCTCCACAGAAAGTGTGACTAACACACAAGGAACAATGTTGCTATTTAGAGGATTGGGGGGATATCAAAAGTTGAGCTACAATCTTTTGTTTCCTTGCAAGAATTAGTCTTTTCTCCTCATCTTTGAATGGCCAGATTAGCTCCATGAGAATTTAAGCCTCAGCACAATAATGGGTCTGCCTGCTACATATGGTAATTGCTAACCCTGGTAATTGCTAACACTGCTTAAATCACATCATAAACGTTGAGTCAAATCTATTTTTATGTAACTCAAGTTTGACTTGAGTCCAAGTCACACTAATGTTCCCAGGTGGATATACAATCAAATATTAACACTGATATATATAATACATTAGTCCAGCAGTTACAGCTCTCTAGAAATATACTGTACATTCTACAAGTTATACGTTAAGATCTACAAAAGCTTGATGGATGATTAATTTTGATTAAAGCACTACAACCAAAGCCAATACAGAATTCTAATGCCTAATGAGATGCCACTTGTAGGCTAGGGCTGCTATAAGCAGATTAATCTCAACATCGTCATTTGTGGTCATTTATGTCTGATTGGTGTGCAATTTTACCAGCATTAAACTCAAAATACTGTTATTCAATGTTTTCCATGTCAGGGCCATGAGAACTTTCTATATTGCAAAATGTGTTTGATTATCTGTTTGGATTTTCTGTTCTGCGTGTGTGTCTCATTGTGTATAATATCTTAATCATCATAATTCTCTTAAATGTATCTGAGATTTAATCTCTACACCATCTTGTACAACAACCATACATTACTGTACAACCATACATGCTCTGGCTGGCTGGCTCATGCATTACTGAATAGAACAAGTACTCATTATCATGTGCACAAAAAAGTTGAACTTTCAGCCAGAATTCCTGACTTTCTTTCCTTTCCACTTCGGTCTCAGGCATCAAACAGGACCTTCAAGGTGCATAGACAGAGTGATCTTTCTTACCTGCTCCTGAAGTTTGCTGGATGTGGGTGTCCATCATACAAAGATAAAAAATCATATTCCTCCTCCACAGCGAAAGATTGAAAAACTATATGAATTCTGTTCCTCTCCTCGGCTACAATGACCCAGGTACAGTTCGCTCCATTTGGATATCCATATGGGAAGCCTGGGCTTTCTATTGTTCCATTTCTCCCTTTTAATGTGCCTCCACAAGTATGAATGAAACCTAAAGGGGGAAAGGATTGAACACTCAGTTACCATCCAGCATCTACAGTAAACCAGATGCCTTACCAGTTTTCGATGAAAGAAATGCCTGCATATTATAATAAATACTATAATGTATACTGTACAGTGTCTGTAATGTATATTTCATCAGTTTTTGCCTGATACATGACACGTGTACAACCAATATGTCATAAAAGACAATATAACATATGTATACTGTTAGTAAAAAAAAACACAGTTTTAAAAACGTCACACTTTAACAGAAATTATGAGCATCAGCAAATAATAGTAAAAAAGCTTTCCCCATAGCGACATCATTAAAGGACATCCGTTTATAGTTACAGTACTGCATACAGTACAGCATAATATTATTATTATTATTATTATAAGTAATATTGTATAGTATAAGTAATACATAAATCAGTTTAAAAGTCTGTCTTATTTGATCATATGATCACAAGGAAGCAAGGTCTTTCAAATTGGTAGGACAACACATGTGCCCTAAAGAATACTATTCCCCAGCCCACATCTTTTCACCTCAGTCTGCAGGCCTGCTGAAAATCAATAGTCTTGACATATTGGGTCGGGCACTTACCACTGTTGTCAAACTACAATACACTGATTACTTGGCTGTGCTTTGTGGTGTAAATTTAAATGGGCAAGTGTCCCACAGCTCTAATGAAGGGATTTCAACTAGCACACAAGAACATTCATTCTCTCTCTCTCTCTCTCTCTCTCTATATATATATATATATATATATATATATATATATCTCTCTCTCTCTCTCTCTCTCTCTCTCTCTCTCTCTCTCTCTCTCTCTCTCTCTCTCTCTCTCTCTCTCT
>JAODUG010055753.1:0-15010 GCA_027564795.1 Aphredoderus sayanus
AGGTTTAGCGCCCTCTATCTGCCACAAAGAGCTAGTGATTTGGGTCATTTTGACCCGGAGTACATTACGAGGGTTAATACCACTACCCGCCCCTACTCCCAAAGTGTCGTCGGATTTTTTTTTTACATGTATTTTGATGCTGCCTACCCTGACATAGACCTCACCGCACGTCACTGCCTCGTGATGTACTCAAATCTCGTATTTGGCCACCAGGCAGCGCCATCTGATTGTGTATGATTTGTGTGTTTTTCAATTGGCAGTGCACATCATGAGTGTGTAAGCTGTAGAATTAGGTTTAGCGCATTCTGTCTGCCACAAGGAGCTAGTGATTTGGGTCATTTTTACCCGGAGGACATCAGGAGGGTTAAATATATTTACACAAATTAGGCAGTTGCAGTAAAGAAGTATGTAGCCAATCATGAAGTCCCACAGAATTAAATGGATGACCAATAAGAATGATTTATTTATTTAGATGTTGCAGAAGCATACTAAATAGGCTACCATTGCAGTGTATAACATTTCATTTTATTTATCGTTTCTTAGACTTTCTGGAGAAGTGCTATGCTGTACACTTATACTACTGTATCTGTTCAGGATAACATGCCACAACAGCAGTTTTACACTTTGCTCTTATGACAATGCTTTAATGCATCTTTTAACGCACCAAGCACCATGTCAACATTGGTCTTGCTGCTGTTACATCCCATAAGCCCAACCCGTAACACCTGAAAACACACACAAAAATTGGCGGTTCAGACAATATGCTACCCGAGCAGTGTAGCCGTGATTCAAGACTGAACACCTCTCTTCATCTTACCAAGCCAACAGATGGTCCAAGTCCACCAGAGATCTCTAAACTGTGTGTTTTCATGATGTAGCCGGTGATCTCTTTCCAGTCATAACCCGGTGGTGCAACGATAGTTGTAACAGTGGGCAACCTTGCATTCTGTATTGACATTAAACATGGCATTTAGACTGGATTGTCTTAACATGAATATCTAAAATCAGGCCATGGCCAGAGTATCATTTTATTTCAGTAAAGAGAACAGAAACAGTTTGAATGTTATGGTAGACAAATTAAGTGTAGACTACTTAATATTTAAAACTCACTTTGTCTCTCACAAAAAGTTTTAGACCCATGCTTTCTAGCCCATCATGGAAGTATTCTGCTACATTTCTATGCCTTTCCCAGGAATTTTCCAGACCCTAGAGAACAGGAATATGATCAAAATCATTAGCTACTTTTATGTTTATGTGAGTATAGTGGTGAATAGAACTTTTCCAGGTCAAATAGCAGTTAGAATATTGTAGGCTACTTTGAGTAGGAAAGTTCAAGAGGAGAGGTCTTTCCGTCCAATCTCACTGTTCTAATCCATGAGCAACAGCTCAATACTGTAATTACAGGCCTACATAGTTCTTTCTCACCTCTTCAGCAAGGATAGCAAGACTCTCTCTCAGAGAATAAAAAGCAGAAACTGGACCAGTATGGTGATATCTACAAAAATAAATACCTCAAAGTTAAACAACAAATAAGTGTGCTATATGGGATATTGTGCAGTGGCTGTCTGCCTGTGTACAACAGACTGACTTACATTCTTGTCGGCTTGCCGTCACATCCCCAGTAGTTCGCTAGCCATGACAAATCCAACAAGAAGGAGACAGGCTTTTTCTTGCGGTTAAATATTGTCTGGCTAGATACAAACAAGAATTGCATCGGCATTTTACTATTAGTCGATATGGTCATGTACAGGTATATAATACTACAGGCATACAGAGTGCATACAGAGTTTTTATACACACAATACATACAGACACATTTCTCACCAGGCTCTTTCACTAAAGGAGATGGGAGCTGTACCAGGAGGTGCATTCAGTACCTTTTGAGAGCCAGTGTAGAGGATGTCTATCCCTGTCAACACAAAACCACTAAATGTTTCAGTACCATTTGTGCTGATAATTTCTTCCAAAACAATGAAGAAAATGACATAAGACTAACAGGCACATTGGACCCTCAACACATTATATATACACATTATATAATATTTGACTGGAGCAGATGCCAAACCTTGCTTGTCCATATATAAGGGGCTCCCTCCCAGTGATGCCACACAGTCGACAAGAAACAAGCAGTTATACCTGTCAAGTAAGACCACAGCGCAAATCATAAAGTTTATTTACATTTTTATTAATAATATAATAAGCAGACGCGACTTACAGTTAGTGCAAATACACATAAATAGCACTAAGTAGTGTCACAGTGTGCAGGCGGGAAGGACCCAAACGCGCAACGAAAGGTAGGAACAGGGTTTTTATTTCCAGAACAGGCGGGTAACAGGCGGGTAACAGGCAGGTAACACGGCGACAGGAGACAACGGACCAACAGAGACAAGGACAAACACACGGGCTTAAATACAGGAAGACAACACAAGGTTGGGGAAGACATGGACTGGGGAAAAGGGAACGGTGGGAAAACACGGACTGGAACAGGCCTAAATCTGTGGTGGGACAGTAGACAACAAGTAAACACAGACCAACACAAGACAAGACAGACAAGGGCGAAGTGACAAGTAGAGGTTTGGCGTCTTGCTCACGGATGCTTACAAGCACACCAGGCTCACTGGGGATCGAACATACGACCTTCCAGGTGACAGTTAACCAACCTAACCACTAGACACGACTATCCTGCCCCCATGGACTGTACAGTACCATCATTTATACTTTAAGTACGGCAAGTAGCTGATGTGGCTAGGGCAGGCAAAAAAGTACCGCTAGTACATTGAGAAGAGACAAGGCAGATGGATGGAAAAAGGAAATCCACCTTTTTTTTTTTTTTACTTTTTCTTTTTACATTACATTATGAATTTGAACATTTATTGTAATATGTAATATCTTGTTTGTAAACTCTTGTTTCTTGTTCCTTTTTTTAATCCATGTTTTTCTTATTTCAATATGAAACACCTACTGTACATGCATGTCATGTCTTAAATTGCAAAGCACTTTGAGCTGCAACTTAAGAAAGGTGCTACATAAATCAAGTTTATTATTAATTATTAATTCATTAATTATTGTTATTTATTGTAAATATAGAGCCAAGAGCACTGAGTCTTACTTATGACATAGGTTTCCGATGCCATCTAAAGGATGCAAGACCCCTGTAGACGATTCTCCATGTGCGAGGAAGAACACCACTGGCCTGTATTTTGATAGAGCCTACAGTATATGGTACATTAACACAGCAGTTTAGAAATTGCACATTTGAAAGACACAGCACATTGGTTAAGACTAAAAGCTTCAATCAGTTTTGGTAATTTTAGTGACAAAGGTGTGGGTTTTAAACCAAAACATGGTTATATATCACTTATTTCAACTTCAATTTCAAGAATAAAGGCTCAAGACTCAATGATAAACTGCAGCACAAGATTATATATTGAGCATAGCGTTAGTTCAAGTAGGCCACAAAGTCAAGCTTAGCATAACTAACTGTTGTCACCTGCTCTGTTGTGTACTCTGGAGGGTGCTCTGCCCGCCTTGGGCTTTCCATGTATGCACATGGAAAGGCTGGGAGCTCCCAGAACAGAGCCATACCACCACATATAACCAACTCCAATGCAAATACAATACTGGCTGAAATGTATTTAAAGATACTGAATGTACTGTATGTATCTGGGTGCAGCAGCTTTACCTTTTCAATGTCATCGTTTGTGAAGACGCCACCAGTGGGTGCCACAATGGTGTTTACCCTAGCGCCTGATAAAACGACACCAGTCAACTTGGGGGATTACAGCCATCACATCCCCTACTCTGAACGGGCACACGTGTGGAGAAGTACCTATCCTCTCTGCCATGTCGGCAGCCCGCTCTCCCCATATCCCATTAACGGCAGCCAGGACGCTGTCTCCTGCTTCCACCGCGTTGAAGATGGCGCACTCCATCGCCGCGTGGCCGGTGCCGCTGACGGCGAGGGTCACGGTGTTGTGGGTTTGGAAAGCGTACCGGATTCCACTCTTGATGTCGGCCATTATCTGCAATGGAAAAAATAGAGGAAGGCCAGTTGAAATACTACAGAAGTGAAGATAAGATAAATATGTCTTAAACCTTAAATATGAAGCATAAACCTTCTGCACACTGTGATGGTATTTCAAAATGTCTTCTTCTGTATTTTTTCTGAACTGCAGAAGATAGCAGCCATGTACAGGTTTATACTGTTATTTATTCTTGTGTTTATCAATGTGTTTATCAATGTGTGTGGGATAGCAGGTAGCCTATATAGGACACAATCATTATACCATGCTGTTACAAAATGCTGGCTGGCCAGGTCTCTGCCATTCTATCCGGACCCACATGGAAAGTGATAATAAAACATTTACTAAGGAATATACATAATTATGGCACCTTTCATACATATCCTACATCCTACATTATATGTTTTGCACTATGCGAGTTTAGAACCAAATATTGTACTGCATATGACTTTATGCTGTGTGTTTTGTATATGACACATTCATACACAAAAACACAGCATGACATGGGCTAAAATAATAAACACAAATATATTCAAATCCAGATTTGATTCATTTGGACACTTTCATGTGTTAGGCTATTACTTTGTACAAGTACCAAAAACGTTAGAACCCTTATAACCTGTCTCACCCTTGCAAAGACAGGGTTAATGGTTGAGAAGTATTTTCAAATCGCTTAATAATTAACATATTTCTATCAGAGCTGTTTTCCACGGCTATAACTTACATATAGAGGTAGCCTAATGTGTATTTCATGTGTTCTTAATGTGATAATCCTTGCTTAGTTATTTCCATACTTACCTCAAACATTTCCGGATGCATGTGACCAATAATGGGGTTAGCTCCGGCCTTCAAGATGCGAGGAGGCACATTCGAAGGTCCTGGCCCAAACATGTAGCGTTGAGGAGCCACAAAAGTATTTTCGAGACATTTCGGTTTTGGCACAGACAACATATTAGGTACAGGACAGTCTGCGGACCGAGTAAAATGTGAACGACGCGGAACAAGGCAAACTACACGGCTACAATTCACTGGTCACTATATAGTTCACACCCATCTGTTTAACCAGTAGCCTTCTGGTATCACTGGTATATCTGGTATTTCATCTGTTGCACATTTTTTCGGTTTACTGCCACGTTTAGTTTTATACCATATACATTTGAAATTAAGCAGAATAATTGTTGATGAAATACCACTGTATGTATGCACATGCCAATGCATGATAATTATACATGATGTGAAGTGAGTAAACGGAAGTACTCCAATGAAAGATAGAAGTATTTTCAACGTGCCAAGTTAAATGGACTGCATTTATATAACGCTTTTCTAACCTATTCCGGCGCTGTAAACGATTGCATCACGTTCACCCTTTCACACACCGATGGCGGTGTCCGCCATGCAGCCACCTGACCACCGGGAGCAATTACGGTTAGGTGTCTTGCTCAAGGGCACCTCGACACTTTGTGAGGATTTAAAGGGGTTCGAACCAGGGACTTCTCGATCACCTATCGCCCTGCTCTACCCACCCGCCACTGTCGCACCTGAAAAAAAAAAGAGGTTGAAACTTTTTTTTGTTTTTTTTTACCCCAACTTGAGTTCAACTCAATTATGTTGTAAAGTTGCCATTGTACAATGCATACTAATGCTCTTTATTCCAGGCCAGCTCACTGTTTATGTTTTGGAATGCAACTGACCAATCAACTGAAAGCTGTGTGTGTGTATCTATTTATACTAAGACAGGAAACAAACAAATAAAAGTTATAAACATATTTTATTCCATGATGTTGATATTATTAATGGGCTTAAAATTTCTTTTGAGCAATAAGCAGATGTTTTCCCAGAGGCTCAGGAGAGAAAGAACCCTGCTTGTAGACCAATCTTCCTCTGACGAAGGTCGCAATAACCACTCCTTGTAATGTTAGACCAAGGTAAGGTGTTATCTACCAAGAGACAACATCGTCCAGTTATTATCACCTCCAGATATTTGCCACATACGGGATATTCAAAATGTATTTATCATAGCATCAATGACTATTGTTATATACCTTGTTTTTATGCTGAATTGTGTCTTCTTTGACCTGAGAGATAAAGGTAGCAATGTTAAGTCAGGCAGTAAAATACGTTTTACAGTTTTTTCAAGCAGTTTGTGTAAACACAATGTATTATTCAGAGTGTGATTTCTTTTAACAAAGCTCTTATGCCAACATGGTCCCAGATCTCCATTAACCTCTGGCCAGATACTAGCCTCAAATTCTCTTTCAGGGTCCCATATGACCAGGTCAGCATCATAGCCAGGAGCAACCCTTCCCTTCTGCTTGTCAAGGCTACACAGGTCCGCCGTCTTCTGGCACAGGATCCTGACCACGTCAGGCAACTTAAAGCCTCTTTTGCTAGCTGAGGTCCAGAAGAGAGGCAAGCCTATATAACAAAAAACATTAGTTATTATACAGTGGTCGAGAACATGTTATGAAAACCTTTTAATGAATACAGTATATATACGGCACCTCCCTTATGAGTGACTCCCTCCCCTATAGATGAGGGAGGAAATGGTTTTTGGGTTAGATGTGATTTAGTATAGAAGGATGGGGCCTGTATGATGTGTATTATTGTTGGACTGCAGGAAGAATAGTCACTTCCTTTGGTAACTGCTAATGGGGATATGAATAAAATAACTAACAGCTGGGGCATATTTGTGGTTGTTAAGGAGCTATCAGGAAGTGTACCTTTTAACTGGAAATGTGATCTTATGTGTTTTTGTATTCTTGTCATTAAAGTAATGTCCACCACTTTATGTACTTTATGGACAGTATGTATGTGGTCCTCCTGTTTCTTCTCTGTATCCGGTGTCAGACTTTGACCCCATCTCTCAGTATCCCTGATGCGTAAATGATTAAACACTTAACAGTGTACTCTTAACAGGTACACAACTGTTGTTTACCTTGCCACCAATGAATCACTACATTTGGGGAGGGGAAAGGTCATAGCTCAACATCTATGGAGAATCACTGGTCTAATAAAATGGTAGATTAGCAGTAAAAAGACAATGCAGTCATTCCGTAGAACTTGTGGATGCCTGTGGTTGCTATCAGCTGGCCCCCTGTTCTTATTCTGTTTTTCACTTAATTTAATATGTTTATAGTATATAATCTGTTTTAGTTATTTCACTATTACAGCGATAATAAAATAATATATTTGTATTGCATCAGTCAAGTGACAGTGAATCAATGTGACGCTCACAATTCTTTACCATTCTTTGCTGCTCTTCTGTTTGTGTATTAAATAACCATGGAAACTTCAAAATACAAATACTAATAATAGGCTCATTACTTGTCATTAATTACCAAGCTGCAAGGAAGAGATCCCTCCCCAAGCCTGAGTGAAGTCTCCGCTATCCAACTTCTTCAGGTCAGGGGTACATGGTGAGTGGTCAGACACCACCATGTCAATCTTGCCAGCTTTCAGTGCTGACCACAGCTGTTCCTGATAGGGAACAGGGACTCGGGATGAGCAACTGATATATTTAAATGTTAACTATTTTCAATATTCATTCAATATGCATTGTATATACACGCACGCATAGATATGTCTGTGTGGCCTGTGGTGCATTTCTTTGTCCTGAGATATACTGCTGTACTATGACATCTAGTTGCAGAAAGTCATATAAAACCACTTTAAAGGTTATTTCTATTATATTTTTATCATTAATATATTGAATATAGAATGACACGATTCCCTGTGTGGCATTGTGTGCTCAATGTTCTGTGCGGAGCTTCTGAGGGAGCACCCTATGGCGGTGAATGGAGGAGTTTTTGTTTTGATCGAGTTAAGATATCACCAATAATTCTCCAGGCTCCCCGACTCCACTTCTACATTTTGGGAACGTATGTTTGGTTTCTGCGGTTCACCTGGTTGGCCAGGCCTCTGATGGGCGGGCAGCACTTGAACTGCGTGGCGCCTGCAGGTACGCCCTCTGCTGACAGGTTCAGGTAGTGGTGGGTGGTCTCCACGGTCAAGGGGGCTCCAGCCTGGCGCGCTTCCTCAATCAGCTGCAGCGGCATGGCGGAGGAGAGGTGCACTATGTGGCATCGCAACCTGCAGAGAGGGTGTAGTCACGGCCCGACCACGTTTTACACTTGGTAAAAAAGTCGGTACGTTCACTAAATGGCGGCAATGCAAAGGCATTTGACTCAAAACAAACTTGCGACTTCACCCAGCGATCCACTTCGCCTCAGCAGTTGTGAACTTCTGAATCTACTGTAGCCACATGGCCTGTAGTGCTGGTGTAATTCTGGGGTAATTCTTGGATGTAATTCTGGGGAGTGCAAACTAGCGCCATAGGGGTTAAGGTGGAGCTGATTAGGGGAAATTAATTTAGCCAATAGGCTATCAATGAAAAGAGAAAGTTATGCTGGGCACAATAACAAAATAAATTGTGAATGAAGTGGATAGAAGTTCAAACTTGAAACATACAGTACCGGTAGACTACAGTACATATAAAATAGCTTACATACAGACATGTACAGTAAAGCTAGACTGGGTGTTAAATGTAAAAAAGTAGGCCTATACCTTTAACATATTATAAAACATTGTTATAAATCATCTTTATGCTAGTGGTTAGCCTGCACAGGTGCTCACTGGTATTGCAGACAAAGCTCTATGATGGTGCGAATTGCCTCCATCTCCATGACATCTGGTCTGGACTGCAGGAAGGTGGCATACTCACAAGGATCTAATGTTGCACAGGGATAGGTAGCGGCTTAGCCTATGAAAGCATATCAAACTGACAATTATTAAATTACATTTTATGTCATGTTGTTGTGGAATTTAAGTTGATCCACTGAGTTGGGTGTTGTTATTCTACTTTTTTTTTTACTTGCTGCGTTCAATAGGAAATGTACTGTAGGTGAACAACAATATTCTCTCTCTTCACCAGATTCTCAATCTGAGGTGAAACAAGGTTAGACTGAGCACATCTAGAACTGTATTATAACACCCAATTCAAGCATAACCCTTACCTCCAGACTTCTGCATTGTTGTTTGATGGGCATCCACCTCAGCATGAAACTAAAGGCAGAAGAAGTGAGTGAATATAGTGAGTCTGGTAAATATATAGAATGGGACTAGGGTACCATTTGAGTTTTGTTACCAGCAAAATGCTACCAGTGCCTGCCAGTTGTTCCATGGCAGCATGAAGATCACACTCCATGACATGAGGGAACTCCTCAACACCGCTATTGATCAGAAAGCACTTGAACCCAGCCACACCAGCCTGGATCATAGGTCTGAGCTCCAGCTGCAGGGAAACGGTCATTGTAATAAACCGTTTTAAAAAGGTACACATGTATGGTATGGTCAGACTTTAAGCCAAACTGTGCTACTGTACCTGGTTGTCAGGGACAACGCCTCCCCAGAAGGCCGTGTCCACAAAACACTTCCCAGTTGCTTCATGCAGTTTCTTGCAGAAATTCTCCAGAGTTGTGGTTGGAGGTATGCTGTTGCTATTGCAGAGAGAATAAGCATATTATCTGGCTATTGTTTAACTTGTTATTGCACCAACACAGATCTGAAAATAATCAAAAACATCATTCTTATAACAGCTTTCTGTTCCTTAAAGTTACTCTGTATGACTTTCTGCCACTAGATATCAAAGTGCACCAGCATTTCAGACCATAACACATGCTCTATTGATTGCACACACACACACACAAACATGCGTAAACGTAAACTCGCTTCAGGCCTGGCTATGAATACAAAGAACAGCTCTGGTTACAACAGGCGGACGTAATTACTCCACTATATCGTTACACGAATAGGTGTTTGCTGCTATATTAACGTTTAAAATATCTTATAGAGGCCCGTTAAACATTTAATAACAATGATTAATCATAACATAGCATGTTACGGTTATTGATCTGATTTGCAAGCATTTTATTGATCTGATTCGCTGCCTCTATGTGCCCCCACCACCATGTGTTTACTCAGGGAGTGAGCTTTTCACCTAACAGCCCTGTGTCTCCTCTGGGGTACACTGAACCTTACAGGGGCATGTCCACAATGGTGGCCACCCCTGCCCTGTGTTAACTCTGGGGTACACTGAACCTTACAGGGGCATGTCCACAATGGTGGCCACCCCTGCCCTGTGTTAACTCTGGGGTACACTGAACCTTACAGGGGCATGTCCACAATGGTGGCCACCCCTGCCCTGTGTTAACTCTGGGTACACTGAACCTTACAGGGGCATGTCCACAATGGTGGTCACCCCTCCGGCGGCGGCGGCTCGCGTGGCCGTCCAGAAGCCCTCCCACGAGGTACGTCCGGGCTCATTCACGTGCACATGGCAGTCTACAATGCCCGGCATCACCACGCTGTCGCCCACGTCCAGCACCTGCCACATGGTGCACATGCTACATGCATTATTCGTTTTAGCATTAGTTTGTAGTTTAAAGGTGTAATAATAATAATAATAATAATAATAATAACAAAAACAATTACAACAACAACAATAAATATTTATATAGCACCTTTCATTCAAAATTGCACCTCAACGTGCTTTACAATTGAAGACATTTGAAAAACAAAGGATGAATTGGTCAAATAAATTGAGTGATTCTGGAGAACGCTTGTTAACTTGATTAAAACAAAAACACCCACAAACAAACACAACAAAATCCCTGCAATGCTTAGGGTGCTCCCTCAGAAGCTCTGAACCACACATTGGACACACATTGTGAAGGCTAGGATATTGTTTTGAGTGTTGTCCGCCACTTTGGTTGTGTACCTATTCATGGAGCTAGGGTTGTGTAGTACCGGATTTTTTTTTTCAGTATGCACAGATAATTGTAAACTAGCGGACTGTGAGGCGATATTTGGTGAAATTGACAAGAAGTGTAGACCTATTCATATACAGTTGCTTACTATACTTTTAGGTAATGAATGAGTAATAAAGTTTCTCTCCATTAAGGTGGGTGGGCTGCTATGATAAACAAAAATAAATTCTAATTAATGATATTAATTCAATATTTTCTCTGCAAGATAATTATAATATACTAATTTAATTATGAAAGACTCAATTAAAATAATGGTAATAATGGGGCACATATATCTCAACCAGCCCAGAAACATCTTATGAGTGCAAAGAAATCCAAATGGCTGACCCCACCAACACAAGACTGCCTACAATACCTCACAGTTGGTCTCCCCAGGAACATTCCAATCCGAATGTGGCAGTATTCTATGGATTTTCCCATCCTTGATCTGGATGACAGCAGGACGAGTCTCATTCTCAACAACCACCCTTTTACTTCTTACAGCTCCAACAGTTGATCCAAGCTCCATGGCTGACTGTGTTGTGACTATACTACAATAGCCCAGACAGGGTATTCGTAAGCTCTGCCATGTGACCTATAGTGCAAAGACCCTGTAAATCTTCATTCCTACTCTTGTGCAGTTGTGCAACCAGTGCAGCTGAGTGGCTGCTACCGGGCAGGTTTCAGCGTACAGCAGCAGAGAGAGACAAAGAGCTCATCCCAGCAGTTCCCAACCCTGGTCCTGGGGACTCACAGCACTTGTATGTTTCAGATGTCTACCTGCTCCAACACACCTTACTCAAACGAATGGGTCGATTTAATGTTAACGTTAACTAGTTCCCCTTGTTTAGTTAATGTTAATGTAATGTTACCTTAGTTTGCCCCCCCACATTACAAATATTTCCGACAACCACAGGGATGGTAGAACCCCCAATGTTATGCGACCACAGGGACAATTCTTTTTCTTTTCTTTTTTCAAATACCTAAAACATTTTTGGGCACTTTCAACAGCCTTTAAGGACATTGTTTACAACATGGTGGGGTGGGAAATTTGGGCTTTCTTGTTAAAATGTAAAGATAAAGTCAGCTATACAGGAAATATTGTTGATATGTGAACACAATCAAAACAGAAACATCTCTCCGTTCAGAAACAAAATTGTGTTTTTCTGCTAAATAGTGAGTTAATGACAGACAAAACCTTTTAAAGATAAATCAAATTAGAGAAAAAGATTCCTAAACGGTAACATCACTTTAGTTCCTAGTTCCATTCCTCAGGTGAAAAACTATTTATGTCCATCACCTCCCTCTACGGGACACTGCACATCATTACTACGCGCAGGGGCCAGTTTAGAAGTAATCTCATCGGTTTTCAGGTATTACACTGGAACAAATATTGAGTTGTTAAAAATTAAAAGGGATTCTTAAATCGGATTAAGGCCAAGGTGGCTTGGCCAGGCACCTTCCATCAAACGCACTGCGATCTAGCCAGGGAGAGACAGACGCTCAGCATTTATATGCAAGGAAATCATCCCGTAGGACCTATACGGGTCTGAATACCTTAAACTTACTGAATACTTAGTGTATTCGGTACTCTGTGTGTGTGTGTGTGTGTGTGTGTGTGTGTGTGTGTGTGTGTGTGTGTGTGTGTGTGTGTGTGTGTGCGTGTGTGTACGTCTACGTGTACGCGTGACTGTGTCAGTATCTCGTGCAGGCGTTTGCATAACTGTTCTGATTTGACATTTTCAAAGTTCGCTTGAAAGTTGGGGTTCAATAATTTTGTGTCTAGCGGTGTCTTTTGTGTAATGTGTACCGTTTTCCACTTGGGGTATTGTCTCGCCCTGTGTGACTGTTAACGTAACCAGTGAGTGGTTTACATTGCTGTCTGTGCAGCACTGCAAACTATTCTGTGTGAATATTGACTACGATTAATAATGTACATAGAAGAGTATACATCATTATACAATGTTGCATGTTTAAGATCTGTAGGTCTCATAAATCAATGGCTTCTTTTTATTAAGTACATTTCTGTATAATAGCCTACACCTATTAAAATACATTTATACTGTGCCCTACTTGTAATACATTGTGTGATTAATACAGTGTTACTACGTCTTAGTGAGGAAGAATTTCCACACTCAAGATTGAACAAATTTGAAGCAAAGTCATTTGAGAAGCGCTAGTATGTTATATAAAATGCAAGATGCACTGCAGCAAATGCAATTTTGTTTGATAAAAACCAATAAATAAATAAATAAATAAATAAATAAATAAGTAAAAAAACAAAGCAGTAGACGGTATGCGTTCCATATTTTATTGTCAACCCAGCGGGCACCTTGATTTCAATTTCACGTCAAATATTAGTCAAGACTTGATCAATATGCTATAACATACTTTTAAATTCAGTTTGGGTGCAAATTTCTTCCAGTGGTAATTGGGTAAAATAAGGAAGTTAATTCCACACTAAAATTGGTTGCATTTTTAACGTGTTTTTTTCCTAGAACTATATATTAACAAGTGCCTACTGGGAAATAAATTAAATGTTATCCCTATTGGACTGCAGGATATTTTACTGTTTTTCATTATTATGATTATGATTATGTTATTTGTCATAATAAATAATAAATAATAATGATATTATATTTTATTATTATTACATTTCCTAGGCTATGTTACTAAGGTGAGATTTTTGCATGCTGTGCGACATTTAATTAATGCAACATTAATTACCATAACTACGTTTTGTTGGTAGCAACTATAGAAGTACAAAAACGTGGGTACACCTGTCCGTCGCCATTTCTGACGCGTTTGATGAGAGTTAGTGCACGACGGCTTTTTGACAGTCAATTTGCTTATCACTATACTTTTGGACAACGTACTTTAGACTTTATTCGACAGATTATTGTTATTATTATTGCATATTATACATCATTTGATTACGGTTACTGACTTTTGAACGATTATTTGACTACGATTTACGGATTACGATTTTTGGCTTTGTTTGATTTTACACGATGATTTCATCATCTTCTTGTGAGCAAGAGGACTCCTCAACCCTGGACCGGACAGGTAGGCCTATGCCAACGTTTTTGTGGCCTACATTTTACATTAGGCCTTCTGTAGACTAAATAAAGTTTGTTTGCTGGGAATAATAGCAATCTTTCAACAACCGAAATTTCATAAGAAATGATTTTATGAAATTCCTCCAGGTGTGCGTATTTGTATATATTCTGTACTTAATAATATTCTTCACAGACAACTTTAGTAAAGATTCCCCATTGATTTCTATTGAAAAGCCTAGTGTCAAACTTTAGATCCACCTGGTGGTACATCGAGGATTTGCAGGCGCTACATTTGAACTAAAACGATCTGAACGCGTTGCTAGGTTACAACAACACCTGCACAAATCAAATCAAAGCAAAACGGTCTGTGCATGTCTACAATGTTTATGTATGTATCACGTCAGCTGATGGGTCTTATTGGCAAGGTCACTTTTGGAGCATGCCTTTCTTTCCGTTGATGGCCTCTATTTAGGCTTTTACGCATTTCCTAACTTTCGTAAGTAAGTTTGCTTAAAAGGTTTTTATAAATAAACAGTGCAGGGCACGCTGGATGTAAGCAGAGGCAGTGCCGACTACAACGGTTTTTAAATTCAAGTATAAACATGCATTCTTTAAAATGTGCGTTTAGCCTAAGTAGCCTAGCATTGTTTAAAAATGTTTTTATTCAGCTAGCGACCGTTAGCTATACAAAACTATGTTATTAGTTGAGAATAACAAATGTCTACACCGCAAATAAGTTTGTAAAAATCACATTACACACAGTGATTCACTAATCATGTACATTTTTTTGCCCTTCTCCCTTGTTTTTGATGTTTAAGATGTAAGTTCACGTCCAGCTACTGTTAGGAGAATGGCTCTACCCACGGCACAGTTTTGAAAAATGCTAAAACAATAAATAAATATAATAATAATAATAATAATAATAATAATAAATTAGTACAATTAAATAAAGAAATGCATACAAGTGGACAATGCATCTGACATTTAACCAAATAGAAAGACAAATATTTATATTTACCAGAGATACAGATGAATGTTTTATTAAAGCTAGAAATATCGTGTTTGGCCACATGGCGGCGCCATCTGATTGTGTATGATTTGTGTGTTTTTCAATTGGCATTGCTGA
>JAODUG010055763.1:0-15009 GCA_027564795.1 Aphredoderus sayanus
AGGTTTAGCGCCTTCTATCTGCCACAAAAGCTAGTGATTTGGGTCATTCTGACCCGGAGTACATTACGAGGGTTAATGCTGTTTCTGTGTTAGAGAGCATTATTTTCAGCCGTTTCAACTTGAATGTGTCCTCCCTGAATTAATGTAATGATAGATGTAAAAGTATTATTGACGTACATGCAGTAATACTCATTATGAGGATAAGGACTGTGTTAAGATTCCTGTGTTTATGCCAGGCTGGCTGCTATGTTCACATAGAGGAATACCCACGCTAGGTTCATGTGAGAGGCACGAACAAGCCTGTACAGTATATGAACCTGATTCTCTAGCACTTCCTCGGGCCAAATGGCTGCCTGGACTGTGCCTGCGCAGGCAGCAGGCACTAGTGAACATGCAATGGAGTGGAAGGATGTGTGTTGCCAGCTGGTCAGCAGGTGGCTGAGACTAGACCGACTGCTGACCCCTCATGGACACTTGCCGCATTGCCACTCCTATGTTGTGTTACATAGTGTGTGTGTGTGTGTGTGTGTGTGTGTGTGTGTGTGTGTGGGGGGGGGGGGGATTAAGAATTAAAATTTAGCGTGTAATATTGTCAGGGTTCCTTTTTCTCAGAAGAGTTAAAAACTCACTGAATACCAACAAGCTTTGTATTCTTGTGTGTGTGTGTTCGTGCGTGCGTGCACATGTTTATACAGTATGTAAACTTGCTGTGTATTGGATAGAATTGGAGAAGGGTTTTGAAAAGGATAGCTTATGATGGTCAACTCCCAGACAAATGGTTGTGGGTATGATCTCTGACTCCTGTCCTTAAGACATGTAATTGGACTTAATTGTATGTCGTGGTGGATAAAAGCAGTTGCTAATTTACCTAACTGTTAAAGGGTTAAGACATTTTATGACTTGACGTGCTGTCTGTCTTGGTTGTGTGTAAGTGCCTTTAGCAGTTGCACTAAGATGAGTACAATACAGTGATCCCACTAAACCAGATCACTGATTCACTGCCTTCATTTGGATTCTGTTTTTAAGTAATAGTTAACTTAATATTATCCTTTTTACATGTTTGCAAGTACTAATTACTTAAATTAATAACAATGTAGAAAACGATTTAATTTAGTAATGTACTATAATGTATTCTTACCTCTGATTTCCACCGGAAGTGTCTGCGTTGCGTTACGGCTGCGAAACGGAGCTCGAAGCATAGAAATTAAGTTTTATTAAAAAGTAGCAGTCCCCAATTGTAACGCCCAGGGTAGCAGGGTCAAGCGCCCGCCTACCTCGCTCCGCCTCTCTGCCGTTTTGACGTGGATCCAGCCCCTGCACACCTCCTGCTACACATTCCCCACGTGCAGGAGTGGATAATCCCCGTCACCTGTGGTTCATTGGGACTATATATAGTGTGTGTGGTTTTCTGTACAGTGTCCGTTATTGTTCATGTACGAGTCATGTTTGTCGTCTGCGACGCGGTTCGCACTTCTTCTTTATTAAAAGCTATGAGCATTGCTGCTCTTTGAATATCTCAACCTAGTCTGTGCCTCCTTCTCTGCACTTGCACTCACCTCCTTAGCTCAATCGTCACACCAATGCTGATTTAGTTACATAACCCTCCCCCAACCACTGAGGTCAAGGGCACCTTCTGGGAGGGTTAGGCTTGGGGTGTCTATGTTTAGCCTCAGTGACACTGTGGCCAAAGATCAGTTAAAGGTACAGTCCCATGCTAGCACCACCGCAGGACAGTATTAGTTACACAGCTGTTAATAGAGCAGTTGAATGGTAGGAGCTGGGCAGCACCAGAGAACATGACAAGAGCCAGGTGAGAACTTGTGTTGGTCTGGAATGACTTGTGACAGGAGGATACGCATATTATCTCATCTGGATTCTCTGGACAGCTGGTTTTTAATAACTTTTAGACTGCATGAGTGACAATATGGCCGCATACAGTAACTATTGTTACTTTTAATATGTTTATACTGGAATAGCTAATTGTGTACTTTCCTATTTTTACATGGTTTGCTGTGAATATCATTTGGTGAAAGTGAGCGGTTACAGCAAAAAAGTCATAATTATATTATATAATTATAATACATATATAATACATTTTTCTTGCTCGTTTGTCTGTTTAGTTATTTGTATTCTGTGCTATATGCTGCTATTTATTTGATTAAACAGACATGCTTGTCAAGTTCTCATTAGCAATGTTATATTATTAGTCCAGGAACTTTTGATAAATGTTTTGTATGATGGGATCATTTACTGTTGTTACTGTAGTACTCTATTTCTATCATATATATAATATAGAAATAGATGTGAAATACAGTAAACTACTACTACTGTACTATACATAGTCATGTATTATAGTGAACTACTGGAATAGAAAAAATCAAACAATGTCCTGAAGGTTGTTAGGAAGTGTGTTGATTTCACTTCCTCTGCTAGATGTACATTTACCGTGTCTAATTCACACCTCTTCCTTATCACCTTTTTTTTTTCTTTTGTTATTTTGTCATATTCTGTGTGGGTTGTTGCTGTGTGCCACCTTGCTGTGTGTGATTAGGAAAGAGTTTAGACAGAAATTCAGTTAAGGCCCGATCCAGAACCTCCTCTCAGCCTGGTACTTCCCAGCACCCCACAACTGCTGTTTACTATAAATCAGCATTGCAGCCATGGTAACCAATCCTGCCTCCTGTCCCACTAAACCCAACCCGCCTTTCTAATGCTCACATAAACACGCACATTGTTAACACTTCCCTTGTGTGTATTATTTTTTTTTATGACTGCTGGATCCAAATTCACAATGCTAAACTAAAACACAATGCAATGTCAATGGGAGGGTGTGTCAATGCACACAATGACAATGCACTAATGCCATCCCATACAAATCTACCAGCAGAAACACCACCAGCTGACACGGCTCACTATATTGTAATCCTAATATTTATCAGTTGGTCCCAAAGATATCATTTAACCAAAATAGTCAAAAAGGGGAATGCTGTGTGAATGTCATTGTAGTCTATCCTCTACCTTTATAATGGAATCTCTTCCTATTCCACCCATACTGTTAGAGAAATTCACTTCATTGTTTTACTTGTTTTTCTGAGCTGCTGTCATTTGTTAAGGCTTTGTTTGTTTGAGTCAAAGCTAGTCTTGGAGAGCTCTTGGGGAGTTATACACTAATAATACTTGCGTTTATGTGAGAATATTTTATGTAAACAGTAATATTTATCCAACATAGCCTTTGTACTGTAGATGGATAAATCAGACATGACTCGAATTGGTGAGCGCGGGTAAGATGGTTGGTTTAAGATGGTTGTACGCATTATTGCCTGCTCTGAAATCATCCAGTTAGATACCCTTTTTAGTTGGTCATAGGGCGGGGCCATATGGATTAAAAGTCATATCTCAATATTTTTGGGCTGAATGTCGATACAAGATATATCTCTATATCTAGTTTTTTGGTTAAGTGCTACATTGTAAGCCAAATACATGTGTCACATATGCATTTTATTTAAAATATCAAAATTGAAATAAAAAATACATATGTATATATAAATAACATTGTTATTGTGCAAATATCAAATGTATATTTTTATAAAATAAAAACATCTTCAGAATACCTCTTCAGTCACTCTAAACCCATTGTTTAACTTCTCTGAGAGCTCTTAAAGACAAGGTCTGCTCAGTCTGTAGTAAACCATCCATTTAATGTTCCCTCCCCCAATCACCTGGGCACCACCACCCCTCCAAAACAGTCGGGCCTAAGTTGGCTGACCTTCTGGGCACAGTGCGTAGGGGCTCAGGGCCCACGTCCGACGGGGAAGGGGGGTCCTGCACTCCTCCTCCTCCTGCAGCCATCACTGCCCCCTCCCCTCCTCACACCCCCGTGGTCCCAATGCAGAGTAAGTGGAGCAGTGGAAGAAGAGCCCAGGCTCTGGACTTTGGTTGAGCATGGAGATGCACGTTAATGCGATATTAGTCAGCTAGAAGTCTTTGCTAGCATGTCCTGGGGTCCTGAGCTATGGAGCACTTCATAACCAGTGTAGGGCAGTTATTCAGAAACACATTCAGAACACATTCATTGGTCTGTATTGACTTCACTTATTACTCCCAGAGAAAAGTAACTACAATGTAATTGTAGTTACCCATTGTCTAACAATTTTGAATGACCTTTTTATAAAAACCCATTAAAATACCATAGCAACATTGAAAATACATACACTTTTGTAGGGCTTGATAATATAAATCAAATGTTCACTTTGCTCTAAAGCCATTTAACCTAAAACATACTAAACATACTGTACCCGTACAGAGCAGGTCATGGGGGAATTGAACATACCTACCACTAGTCTTGAGTAAATGTCAAATTGTCTCAAATCAAATTTGTTGTTGAATAACTAATGAATAGAAATTAGCAGGATACAGTCAAATATGCACACTTCTGTCATATAGTATTGTACCATGATTGTTCCCCTCGATGTTGCACATTTTCTAGAAGCAATGTGTGGATCGAAAAGCAGGGCAACATGGTACTGTATACTGTAGGACATTACTTGGTTAGTATACAGAACACATAAAGCATCCTGAAAGGATTGTAAGAAGACCAACTCTGATCTGATCTTCATATCTTTGCATCAATAAAGTAAAGATCCGCTCTAAGGATACAGACTCAATTGTTTTTTTGTATTGTTGTTTCTATTTTCTATATCCATTCTCCTGCTGCGGTGTAGTATCACATTAACACCTTAACCCTAGCGCTCTTCTTAGCTCAGCACTCTGGGTTCTTAGCTGGTGGATTCTGCGAACGTTTGAAATTGTAGATATTGCCATCTGAACGGAAAACACACTGTGTGTGTGTGTGTGTGTGTGTGTGTAAAGGCAGGCATTGTTTCTGCATCTTTATACCCAATACACTCTTCTCCCCTCTCACCTCGCCTCTACTGTGTGTTTCCATGGTGACGCGCCCAGTGTCACGGCTCACTGACCTGGTGAGCAGCGTGCGCAGGGCGCCTGCTGCACCCGAGGCGGAAACCCGGCCCGTGGCCATGCCCTCTCTGCCCTCACACTCTCCCCCAAGCCCCCCCCCCTCCTCCTCTCAGAGTGAGTACTGAGCATGACCTTCCCGTGACCTCCAACAGCGATCCAATCAGGGCATCTTGTGAGAGTCATGTGACACTGAGGGTCATCTGACCTGGTGCTGTACGTAAAGGCCTGTCCAGATGACTGTGAGTGTGTGTGTGTGTGTGTGTTTGTGTATGCGTGTGTGTGTGTGTGTGTGTGTGTGTATTGTGTCAGACAGGAAGAGGACATTGTACTAAACCATGGCGTTGGTTGAATTTTGATACTGACATTTCCTGGCCTAGCATTGTGCTTTGCAAAGGCCTTGAGCTTTAAATGCCTTGTGTGTGTTTACATCTAGAGTGGTTATGTTGTTGATAATGTACTCCAATGCCACTTGTTGACACTTGAGTATAATGTGGATTCACACGCACAATATTTTTCTTTTTTTGTCACAAAAATGGCACCTTTTCAGTCCCGAGAGCTCAGAGAGATTTCCAATTAAGCAATCAAGCGATTTTTGTACTAATCCCTTAATGGAAGATATGTCATGTAACTATTGAATTGGTTTGATCGTCAGCATTATTGTGTGTTTGTACATTGTTTATGTCAAATGACAGGTGATGTGTTTTCCCAGCCAATATGACTGACTCACTGACTCCTCTTTGTAGCGCGCAAACAAGAAATAATCAAGATCACAGAGCAACTGATAGAGGCGGTGAACAACGGGGACTTTGAGGCTTATGCGTAAGTCTTGCACATTACGCTTGAGCGTAATGTGTATTCATTTCTGACGCTAATGCACAGAAGTTTCTAACTCGTGGAGAGGCAAAACATTTGAAAACCTGTAATGAGCAGAGCAGTGCTGCTGGCTCATTTAACCTACATGTACTGTATGTAATGTTGAACATGTCTTGTGTATATGATACCCAGCAAGATCTGTGACCCCGGATTGACCTCGTTTGAACCCGAGGCTCTTGGGAACTTGGTGGAGGGCATGGATTTCCAAAGATTCTATTTTGAGAACCGTAAGTCTTCAGAATCATATTGCTAACATTTTCTATTTTTACCATTCCTTAATAAACTGTTTCGTTCTGCATAGTTTCATGGGGTTCATTTATTAAGTATCATCAAATCATCTATATTTTCATACTTTATTTATTGTGATTATTCTGGGTGAAACCCCTCCCATTACAACCATGAGTATGTATTTTAAAACATAAACAGTGAGCTTGGGTAGACATTTGGCGTTTGAGAAGTGTACCTTAACAGGCAAATAATACTGCTCATGAAATGTGTGAGGTATGTAAGGCACTGTGTGAGTAACGATTGCGTCTGTTGTCTCTGCAGTTCTGGCTAAGAATAGTAAGCCCATCCACACCACCATCCTCAACCCCCATGTGCACCTGATTGGCGAAGACGCTGCATGCATTGCCTACATCCGTCTCACCCAGTTCGTGGACAGCCAGGGCAGGCCACGCTCCAGCCAGTCGGAGGAGACGCGTGTGTGGCACCGCCGGGACAGCAAGTGGCAGAACGTCCACTTCCACTGCTCGGGGGCCCCCGCTGCACCCCTCCAGTGAGGTAAGGCAGCACAGCATGTTTGTTCTTCAAGCATTTCCACGCATGCATTGTTGTCTTATTCAACAGAAGTATACCAGAGCTTTTTTACAGCCTTCTCCAAACAGGGCACTGTTTACCCATCAGTAGTTGGGTGGCAAAGTCCCCCAAACAAGAGTGGAGTGGAGGAGAGGGAAGGTTAATTATGGGCCTAACAGCAAGCTGATGGACAGAGAGAGCCCCTGGAGTAACTAGAGGATATAGTGCACTACCACTAAAGGCACAGGTGGCTTTGTAGACACATTAGATGATTAGTGAATGATTGAGGTTCAGATACCACAGTCGAGGGGTTAAATCTTGGTGAGCGTCTTCGCGATGTTTGAGGTATACTGTATTGTTTTCGTGTTTCAACTAGTGCAACAAAACTGACAGCTTAATGTATATTTTGACTTGTGATGTGTCTATTTCCTTTCCTGAGGGGTGGAATGCTATACAGTAGCATGTCTGACAAGAGGATGCTGCTGGATAGAGAGAAGAGCAGAAGAGGAGTAGAAAAGGATGAAGGAACAGTGTCATGAGACCCCCAGCCCCACCCCTCAGCACCGGGCAATTTTGGCCTTATCCTCCCAGCATGCAACTCTTCTTTCACTACAGTGTACTACTGCCCTTTTCTTTCTGTTGCCGCCTGCACCGCCTCACCTGGCAACCACCGGGCAGCCAGTCTCGTTAGGTACCCTCTTCCTGGCAGCCCACTACTGGGGTGTTGGGGTGTCTTTAAAGTTTGTTTTCTTTCTTCCTGTGATCTCCCCCCTTGGTGAGCCGCCCCCGTATCCTACAGTGAATCCACCACACTGGAAATACAGTATGTAAAGTTTTAAGTACAATCTATTACTATTATTAGTATTCTGAATATTATTACTCATTTACTATTGTAATTTGTATAATGAAAAATAATTGCAGATGTTTCTAGTCAAGGAAATCTTTTTTTTGTTTTTGTCTATCATTTTAAAGAAGCATGACCTTCCTCCCTGTATTCCCAGTGGCTGTTTTATATTGTGGCTATTAAGTGGAGAAACAGCAGTTTTTGAAATTTGCTTCTTGTATGTTATCTATTATATTGCGGCCAAACAAAACCTTTTTTTGGAAGGGGTGTGACAGCATGTGCTTGTCTGAGTTTGTTTAAGTAATGCACTTGTATGTACTTGTCCAGAAATAAGACCTTTTTATTGATGGAGGTACTTTATTGGCCTTGTTGCAAATGTTTAACAGATTTAGTTTGACATTTTATAGCTACACACCATGTATGTTTCAAACATACAAAGCAAAGAGCATGCAGACATTTTATGTATATCTGAGTATATATTTATTTTTTCTCACTAGCACCCATAACTATAAGGTATGAATTGGCAGAACCTGAAAATATACCTACATGCAGCATTCAATGAATGACCTCTGATTATAGATATAGAATATAATAAATATATAGCTATTTTACCTTAGCTTCATCATAACAATTTTGTCCATTCATATTCACTGACTCTCTATAAAGGCGCATTATGATTTGTGCCCTGAGTTCCCCATAAAACTTTGGTTCCAAAATTGTCTAGTTTTAGATTGAAAACCATTCAGAGCACACTGTTTAGTGTACCCCCTACAGTCATGTTCACAATAAACGGCTTGGCCAAACGGTTTCTGAAACAAAAACAGAACTGAGTACCTTTTTGAATGAAGTGCTGGTCGTAGCTACTGTTTAAACCCAACCACAAACCCATTTTATACCTATATCTTGCTAGTAAAGCAATAGTGAAAAACCTGGTGCTACCAATATGTTTCATCAACACATTGCATAGTGAGTGAATACTAGTGAAGATAATTGTATACTGTGGAGCCAGGTTTGCAGATAGTGTGTGTGTGTACCAGGGAGCGATATGTTTGGAGTGTTTTATGTGTAAAGGGGACATTTTAAGATAGAGTTATTTCAGAGGATAAATTAGCCCTCCGCCTTCAGTCTACGAATTCTTTTAGCATTTCATGTTTTTCATATATATTATGATATATATTTTTTTTACAATCATACCCTTTGACTTATGTTACAATAAAGTGTGTTCAGCTTTTTATTATATTAACATTATGCTTGTGCCAGGGGTGATGCAACAGACATATTTTACAGAGCTGATAGCTTATTTGTGAGTGTATTTAAAGTCAACCCCAAAATTCTTTGCCTGCCATTGGCTGCCTTCAGAGGTGCCTTGCCCCTATTGGTCAGACCAAAATGAAAACATTTATGTTTAGGCAGGAAGATGGTTGGTTATGTGGTTAGTCCTCAGGTTTCTATTTATTTTTGGGGTATTTATTAATTTATTTATTTCAGCAATCATTTTCATATTTGACCTTTTTTCTTACTACTGAACTGTTGTTTTATGGTTTTAAATAGATAATGTTTGCATGTTTTTCACTGTAATAATAGACCAACAATGTTACAATTCTCAAATGTTTTTTTTTTCTCATTACGTAAGCAGTCTAGTGCATGCTTGTCAAACTTCTGTTCATTTACAGTATGTTACATTTAAGATGTTGCCTGTTTTTGCCATTGATTTGTAGCGAAATAATCCCTTTTGATTCTAGGTTCACATTTTGCATCCCCGCTACACTTTTGTCGCAGTGTTTTTCATGTGGAAAAGATTTTGGCCAGTAATCCACTTAATTTATGTTGATGCCTGTATTACACTGTTGCAGTACACAAGATCAAAGGTTGCAAGGTCAATAGTTACATGTTCAAATGTTCTTGTGATCAACACACCCCCAACCCCCCTTCTCCAACAAAAAAAGTGAAGCAGCATGTGGAGTGCAACATTGTTGTTCTGTTCTTAGTGTGGTTTCTACTGTATCCTTGAAAACCTGTATAAGTCTTACATATTTACAATGAGGGAGTAATAGACACAGTATTTCACAATGCAACGGGCTAGCATAGTAGCTGAAGTTTTCTATTTTATTTTATTTTTATTCTTTTTGTTTTTGCATGACTGTCAACAGGGCACTTGTTTTTTGTGACTTTTTCATTTGGTTTCTCATTTTACACTGAATGCTGGTATTCCTGACTTTTTATCTTATCTATTTTCTGAGCTTTTTAAGCGCATATATAACTATTTTTGTCTCGAGATAATATATTGAAGATGATTATGACATAAGGGTATGATGTTAATAATTATCGCACTTATACAGCCTATGATGTTGATAATTAAAATATTATTTAGCATGCTTTTCTATGAGGCTGTGTTGTCACTGCAGACTTGTTTACAGACATAGCTTTGAGAACACAAGAAACAATCAGAAGCTCCTAATAGGACTTTAGCCAGCCTGCATGTCACTTCCCTGCTTTGCATCAATCTTGTTATTCAGCATGGACAGACATGCATGGAATACTTATAAAGGGTATTGTGAAGGTCAGACATGGACTGTAAAGCTTAGATTTTCCACTTTGTGCATTCTCTACTTATCTAGTCACTACCTCCCATACGCAAATATGTATATATATATATATATATATATATATATATCACACAAATATACAACAAATAATAAATACTTCAGCCCTATTGCATAATTGTGTGGTTTCCAGCACTGGCCAGTTTAGTCCACTATGTCTTCTTCCTCTAGCCAGTCTATATGACTGTCTGCCCTGACAACACAAGCTAGCTTCTCCTTTTAGGATATCTTTCACTATTTTTCCTAGTTAATGTTTCCAACATTATTCAGCCATTTATCAGCTCTTTCTAGTTTCACTTTGTCTCCGTTTGACAGTTTGGGTTTATTCTGTAATATAAATATTAATCCTCTAAGTTTCTGATTCTTCGTATTATTGCTCTGTTCTCTAACGTTATTCACGTGTTTTGCTAAATTCAGAAAATGTGTTAAGGTGTTATCAATAAAATGAACGTTTAAATAGAAAATAATACATTGAATGTTTGTTGTCATCTGTATGAAAAGTATTCTCCACTCAGAAATATTATTTTTCCACATTCTTATATATTAATTTTTTTTTAAAGGAATTTAGTTCAGACACAATGTACTTACTATAGTAGGGCTTACATCATTGTAATCTGTAATTATTTGATTTATCTATGTGATTTAGACGATTAAAATGTTACTCAATTTTAAAATGTTTATATTTACTGTATATTACATTCATGGTATATTAAATTGTCTTTACTAATAGATTATATGATATATTCTGATGAATAAATTAACAAATGCACAGTCCTCACTTTACATTAAATTATACATGCTGTAGCTACCCGGGCATAGTACAGTACAAATCAGTAATTCTCAAGATAAGCTATATAGGTATATACAGTAAGTAGCTACTGTATGTGGTACTGGACATATAAATGAATGTTCCAAATGTTCTCAGCAGTTAACAGTGAGCTTCGAGACACTCAGCTATGATTAGTCTCTGGTTATGCCACTGGGTGGTAGTCTAGACTACTTTGTGTGTTGATTTGTAGTACTGTAACATGGTTAGGTTCATATTGTATCTGCAGTAATCTGCGTGTGAGAGACAGGTATGTCTTATGTTGTTTTAGTATTTCTACTTCACCCTAGTCTTAGGAAACTGCACCAAACAGCATAACAAGGAATCTACTGGACAACTATCCAACCTTCATGATCTAGTTATTAATGTTATTAATGTTGACAGCATCATGTTTTCAGAGGTAGCACAATCATTCAATCTTCAATGATAATTGCTAATAGCTTACGCTAATAGACAATAGATTCCTTCTTTTACTCTTTTGCCATGAAGAAGGTTGAGGGGTTGATGCATCTAATTTACAGTACAGAGGTCATTAACAGTCAGCTGTTTCACAGGTGCTAAACACTGTTGTTTCTGCTATTAAAAGAACACATTGGTAAGAGATGGGGCGGATACAGCAAAAATAACGTCAACAGATAATAAAAGGTGCACTCAAGTGTCTGCTAGCCACAGATCATTGTTGATGTGACAGTGACAGGGGTATATAATGGTCAGCCTATGAGAGATGAGTGCAGCACTCAGCTTCATCGATGATCTAGTTGTTTGCCTCTTTTATTTATACTCAGAGCTACTGGCCCAGCACTCCATTATATCCCTACTGCCTTTTTTCCCGTTCCCATGTTGGCCTGCATTGTGGAATGGAAAACAAGCAGGTCAGACAGGTAAGTAGGCCAGCTCTCCATGTTACTAAATCTGCTTCCTTATAGGTTTAAGTCACATGGACCACAGCTGGCACAGATGCCGGCAGCTGACACTAGACATACAGACTACAGGTTTTGTGTCTCTGATTTAAAGGAATATATATGTTCATCTTAAACTTGGCAAACATTGGCCCTATGGGTGAAATTATATTCAGTTTTCTTCCATTTTAAAATCATCATCTTATATGTTTATTATTTTTATTTGATTTATGTTACTTATTGTGTTTTCTGTCTGTAATTGTGTATGCTGCTTTTTTGGCCAGGTCTCTCTTGGAAAAGAGATTTTTAATCTCAATGATACTAACCTGGTAAAATAAAGGACAAATCAAATATAATTAAAGTGGACATCATTATTTATTCAATTAGTTGTTTTAGTTGTTGTTGCATGAGTAGGGCTTTCTTATTTCAGTGTCAGTCTGTAACCCAGCTCCATCCCACCCCACTCATCCTGCAGTGCAGCTCCCAGCTTCACTAGCTATGGGTTCTTGGCTACAGTACCATTTTTCTTCTGCTCTCGTTATGTCTTCATAATGATGTGTAACAGCTGTCTACACATCAGATGATGGATACGGTAACTGATGTAGTATAACATGTTATATTGAGTATAAATGGCAGATGTTGTGACTGCCTCATTAGTGCCACAAGCTGAAGAAGGCTGACTTACTCGTAACTATAAGTCTGTGCTAAGTTCACACAACATGTTGCATCTCAAGTCCAATTGCACATGCACAACAGCTCCTTTGTGTCATGTTGGAGGGGTTGGTGTCTGAGGCTCTGACAGACTGTCTAGAGAGTTATTCGGATAGCTCTGACTTACTTATGTAGCATCAGATTGTTTCTTGGACCACAGTCAAAATGACAAACCTATATTCAATTTCTTTTATTGTGGATCACTCCCTGGTGAACATTCTCAAACAGAAAGGATAGATGATTATAAAAGAAACACAGTCAAATTGGTATAGCTCAACAATGATAATGGTTTCTCTGAATATTAAAGTCAATAATAATAATAAATCCCCATAGATCTGGTGGCAAGAGAATAGTGACACCTATTCAAAACCTAATGTTTACCAATTAATCGAAGTGGTCACTAACGGATATCACAAAGCAAGGCCGTAGCCATGGAGTCAACATTGGGGGGGACCAAGTCTGTCAACAGAGCACATTTTTGTTTAGTTATTTTTTTAAATTTTTTATATTGGGGTGGAGGATGTGTAACTCCACGCCCAATATTTATTATGATTACAGCCTTGTCACAAAGGGACAAACAGACAGCAATGCAGTTCTAAGGTCCCATAGTGCTCGCCCTGCTAGAATGTATGATAAGAAAGGATTTACATCGTAATAGGCTAACCACTTAGGAGACCCAGGGACACTGTATCAAATGACTGTATCACAGTGAGGAGGAGGGAAGGACCCAAACGCACGACAAGAAGGTAGGTATTAGGATTTAATAAAACAAAAAGGTAGGCCAACACAGGCATAAACACAGCAACAGGAAACAATGAACCAACATGGACAAGAACAAACACAAGGCTTAAATACAGAAAGACAAGACAGACGATTGGACATTGGCAACGAGGGGCAGGTGAAACCAATAAACAATCAAACATGAGGCAGAAGCAGACACAGAGAAAACATGGACCGGAAGAAAAAACTACAACTGGGGTGGACAGCATACAACAACGAACCACAGGGGAAACAAGACAAGACAGACATGAGGGTGACGGCAGATCGTGACAGACTAAAAGGCAGATACAAAAAAACATGCTTTCCATAGTTATGTAACTGTTCTAAATGTAAAGTTTCTGGTGGAAATGTTAATGAACTGTGGTAGGGCTCAAATAGATGATCAAATGTCTTAAATTCTTACTGAGAAATGTGTGATGTATATTTTTGTGAACAATCCCTCTGCAAATTACATAATTTATGGAGAATGAATATGCATAATGTTAAAATAACACATATTGCAATGATAAACAGCAACTTTGTGTGTTGGTCTTGACACGGAAGCCTTTTATCTTTATGTAGTTCATTTAGGTTATGTTGTGTTGGCAAGATAATGTGAACATGTAGAAGCATAACAGACATAACTGACTGAAATGTTTCGTTTTATGGTAATATTTCAAAATATAATTTCTAATATATTTCTAATATAATAGTCAAAATAATATAGTCACTATCACTTCCTTTGCCTATCTACAGTACATGTTAATGTACATGTTAAATGTTTGACCAGAGGTCTCCAACTGTCAATCTCCAGTCTCCACAGACTTGAGTGTTAACTGGTTCAAAAGTCTATTTTAGTCCACTGGTGATTACAGCCCGTAGGTGAGGTGGGAGCTGGAAGTAGTGGAGCATCCCTTGATGTGCGTCAGCCACCCAGCAGGCATCTAAAAACAGCACAGGGGATGTGAAGGCCCCCGTCCACACCTGCAGGAACACAGTCTGTCTGCAGTACTACAGCAGCCACCTGGCTCATTGTCACGAAACACCTCCACTCATGTATTCTATGCTTGCTCTACATCTATGATGTGAGCTTGAATGGGTGAAGTAATACACTGCAGTGATACATTGTTGAGTACATTGTTTACAAAGTCAGGAGAATTTGCACACTCTTACCTCTTTGCTTAAAGTCATTTTAACCTTCAACAGTTGACTGTTGCCTTTACTGAAAGTCCTCTGCATATGCAAACATTTGGTATGAATTAGTTACTCTATTGTAATATACAGTATAGGTGTTCTTAACAAATATAAAACAATAAAACTGAAAAGTACTGTAGCACCACCAGATCCTGCCCCTGCACACAGCTTGCAGTATGATTGATATGCAACCTTACACAAAAATGTGAATGGCTGTAGATGGAGGGTTGAAAGAGGAATCCGAGCCATTAGCAGTTATGTGGTAGCCTGACACTTTCCATAACCATAGTTATTATTGCTCTCATCTCATTTTTCGCTGTTTCGCTGTTCATGCAATCCCTGTTTGCATGAAGGCTCAGCCACTTTGAAGGCTGAACCAATCAGCGACCAGTGGGAGTGGCTAAGTGCCATCCATCCATCCATCTTCAACCGCTTATCCAAGGCCGGGTAGCGGGGGCAGCAGCTCCAGCAAGGAACCCCAAACTTCCCTTTCCCTGGCCACATTGGCCAGCTCTGACTGGGGGA
>JAODUG010055773.1:0-15007 GCA_027564795.1 Aphredoderus sayanus
AATAAATACACACAGCAATGCCAATTGAAAAACACACAAATCATACACAATCAGATGGCGCCGCCGTGTGGTCAAATACCAGATTTCTGAGTACATTACGAAGGTTAAGAACTAATTGTGATTATTTTGTGGTAATCCCAAAAGATTTAAAGTACATGAATCACCTCTGCCACCATCGACGAAACCACTGAGACAAAAAGTTGGGAAATAGGACTATAGTAAACGAGGGAGCAAAATAGGCTTGACAAACAGACCATTCTTGTGTGATCAACCTTAGTCAGTAAGCAATGCATACAGTATACGACCACTACCAGCCAGTCTGTTACAATTATGAGAGACTGATTGAATTGTTTGATCCTTGAAAGTCTAATTCCCTTGGAGTCATGACTCTCACTGCATCTTAACCATCAAAATGAGATGTGCGTGTGTAAGTCAGCTAGATGTCTAGCCAGGCAGGAATTACGCCAATATGGGAGACAGATATGGATCTTGTTAATCTTTTGGCTTCTGACCAAAAGGAAGTCATGATAATCACATAATTTTTTTATGTAAATAAAATTCTCCACGAGTCCAACCACCAAATCAGAAAAATATCAGGATTTCATAAGTGCCAGTGTAGTATAATTTATTTTTACTCCATCACCTTTTAATAGCACTGAAACAAATTTACTGTATTTCTATTATAATGATGGGGATATAGTGGTTTGACATGCAATATGAGTTGTACCTGTTGAGATTCATTAGAGAGAAAGTGTCCTTCCAGGATGCACTATGAAGGCTGTCATTATTGCACACTTAATTCACAACTACCACCTGCTAAAGTCTAACCAGAACATAGTTTAATTCATATAATGAGGCCATTCAGTTCACACCGGAATCTCAGAGAGAAACCATTCATTATTTGTTGTGATCTAAAGGTTGTAATGGCGGGGTTGACACAAAGTTCATGCTCTTAGCCAGTGGGCAGACTCTTAGACCAGTTTCAAGCAAAGGTGTTAGAAAGGCACCATAAAGCACAGACTAAGGTAAACACAGATAGGTAGATACAGTCGAGCAGAAAGAGATAACAGGGATCATTAAAGTCTTATCTTTTCTTTCTACATTGTTATTCCGTTGGCATCTGATATGTCTTCAGATAGTTGGCTATATAGGAATATTTATTCACTTCCCATACTGCACTGGCATTTCTACAAATATTACTAATGCTGCCACGTTAATGGGGGTAGGTGGTTGTTCAATTCCTGGCTGAATGCCATGGAATACTCCTTGTAATACTGTTTATCTACTCATTGTATGTCACTTTGGATAAAAGCATCAGTGGGTGTATGTAGAATCTGTAATACTGTACATTTGTATCTACTTTTCTTTCATTATATTATCTAAAATACAAAGCTCACTCTCTCCAGTAGCATATGCTCAAACAGTTCAAAACAGTGAGCAGAAAAGCACACTGCTGTGTTTTTTAAGTTTCTAACAGACTACCTACTGCTTAATGACCATACCTGTGCTGCCCCCAGCAAGAATAGTTGTACCGCCAACTGTGAGCCAAAGGCCGGCCTAGTAATCCAGTCTGACATTGCTGTGGCAATAATACAATGAATTAAATGTGTTATAATTTTTTTTTTTTTTTTTTAATACGAACACATTTTTTCTTCCCACTAATAAGCAAAGATAAGAATATGAAAAAAAATAATAATAATAATAGAGAACTGCAGTGTTTTATTAACATTATGAGTATAGAACTACACTGCATGCGGTAAAAAATAATTTCAGCAATCTACATGAAGCCTCTACATACTAAGTTTTTTCACGCCAGAACGTAACCAATAAGTTTCCTTTTTGAAAACTATTCAAGGCTTGCTTGTTGACTGCAGAGGCCATGTCAGATGTTACCAAGGCGGGCAGCAGACTGTGAGAACACAGCGCCACAGTTATAGACAAAGGCACTCTGTCTTGACTCAGTGGCGGGAAAGTCTAACAGGAAGACTTCTGTCATTCTCTTGATGAAGAGGATCGTACAGGTGCACAAATTAAGTGAACGACGATGATAAGCAAGTGACTGCACAATTAATTTAAGTCTAATGTAGCCATCATCACTCTCTCAATAATGATGTTAACCCTTTTATGGTGGAGTGGGCTGCTATTCCTTATATACTCATTGACGCATGTGCTTCAGCGAGTCACTAATGATAGTTCTACTCCCATCTCTTCATTCTGCATTTTCAGATGTCTTCTACTTTAATTATAATGTTTTTTAATGACATTGTGTAATACATTATGGACTGAACTAACCCAGGAGGGCTTCAGGAGGGACTGAAATATATTTGAATACATATTAGATATTGTGCAACACCTGGTCAATAACCCATTACTACAGATCAGTATAGGTTCACTGAATGATGTTTTAGACAAAAATAATTTCTCTTAATATAGAAAATGAGGAGGTCTGGAGCGCCATGTTTCAAGATTGGGTTAGCATTGGCAAAACTGTAGATATGCTAGTAGCCTATCCCTAATACTGTATGTCAAATGAATATATTTTGAACGTTTTCAAGGTAACCAATAATACATAGAAAGGGTTATCCTATATATTTATTCATACATTGGGGCTTTAAGAATTTACCAGTTCTGAGTTTAGGTACAGAAACATCCATTAGTGTAACAGTAACATAATGTTGCAGAAACCTTTCACTCATAATTGTATCATGGGCTCTGTAAGGCGCTATTTGACATTCAGATTTGGATTACTACTGACCAGTGCCAATAGTCTACCACTTTGTTAATGAACCGGCACTGCAGGAAGGCACAGAGGTCAAAATAAAGAGTATTTAGAATTATAATGTATATATTATGATGATCTCTGTTCTATAATTGGTAGTATCAGCATGGAAGGTCATTAATTAACACCACAAGAAACAACATAACCTAATTACAGTATGTTGTAACTTCTAACCACATGTCTGTCAGTAACTGACAATGCGGATAAAGGCCCAAAGGTTTTTAATTCTTGAAACAGGTTTTGGCATTGTAAGGACTTTAGGGATGTAAGGACTTTAGGGATGTGATATTCTACTTTGATTATAATTTTAGTTATTTTGTGCAGCAAGCTACAGTTTTGTGTCTGGAAACACTCATTCAAAATAATATGTGGTAAATATATGTAGGTTTCACACAATGTTATTGACAGGCAATTGAAGCACAAACATCATCATAGTCATAGTCGTCATGACTATGATACAAATAGTGGCTGGTGAGTGGACCACCTTCAACGAATCAAAAGATCCATCTGATTCCATCCATATCCATCTATAACTAATAATAGCTCTGTGAAAGTACAAAAACCTTTTTAATAGTTTGCTTAGATTAAGAAATTGAATGTTCTTTGCACTCAATACATAAAAGCCAGATAAAAAAGGCGGGGTGGAAAGAAGACAAAACATCTTATGTGTATATACATGACAAAGACAAATTGGCATTGATAAATACTGACTAACAATTCACCAAAAGGAGAAAGAGGGAAGATAAATATCAGATGACTTGCTAAAAAGGCTGCTTTAGGCTTTGGTGGTGACACCCTCCCCTCTGGGTGTAGCCTGTTGTCCTAAAGGCCAAAAAGACTCGGCAGCCAAACCCTTATTTAGGGCGAAGTCAAACTCTTGAGAAATTGCTTCCATACTCCCGGTCTAGATTTCCGACCACCCTCCACTAAAACTTTAACAGCAACACCATCAGTTCTTTCGGGAATGACTGGAGGGGGCGTTGTCACTGCTGTCACTCAAAACACAAACACATGAGCATGGATTCAAGCTACACAGGCTGAAGTGCTTGGAATAAAATGATGTCTCTTGATGCAGTAGCACAAGAAATGGTGACAGGTAAATTGTTGTTCATAAATTGTATCAAAGAGCAGTGTGCAACATGACTGCATTTCACTCATTAACTCTCGATCTGGGCTGAAAATTGGCATCCACATGGAGGTGGCTCCAGGAGCTGGTTGTCTGGCTGTCATTGTTTTTAGTCATGTGTGCTTTGTGAGAACTGACTGGCCAAAAGCAGCTTTCTCCAGCGGATAGACATCAACAAAACCTACCCATCACTACAACAGTAAATGCATCCTCAATCAGATGCACAAGTCCTGGATCCTGGAAGAGGGTGGGGTCTGTGGAGCGCAAGAAGGAGAGAAAGATAATGAGGAGGCGAAAGAGTGAGCGCAAGAGAGTGAATGGGGAGGAGAGAGCGAGCGAGGAAAAGAGATCACAATAGAGAGCATAAGAAAATAAAATCAGATCATTAAACTGAAACCCTTACAAACCCACCCAGTCACGCTGCTCCTCCACACCAACCTTCTCACCATCCCCCACACCTGAATATGCACCACGGGTGACAGTGCTTTTAAGGGTGCTGCCCCTAAACTATTATCATGGCTCCAACCCAACTATTGCTCTCTCAGATCAGTTTTCACTGAGCTCATAGCCTGGAAACTGTTCGCTCAGCCCCTCTGAAGGTGGAACTGTATAAATGCAATGAAGGCAAGCACTTGTTTCAAACTGCAGTTCAAACAATGGCAGTGATGGTAGAGCTAGATGAAGCGATACAAAGAGTTTTAGCAATGCAGATTGGTTAAAGGCTGCTTCAATAGACTCAAAATTAACCAGAGGTTAACCAGAGGTTTCTAGTCATAGCCACTAGGCTATGACTAGAAACAACCCACAGAACAGTTTGTCCAGACCATAATCGCAAAGAGAAGTTTGCCTCTTTTTATACTAACCCATGGCACTCTCCCCAAATCACACCAGATTCTGCTTCCATTACATGCTTGTCACATAAAAATCTTATTTTATATATAATTTGACCAGTTGTAAGAATGTTTATTTATATTGCATATTCATGTTTTTAATTTAGTTTTACTGTATATTGTCTGTTTTGAAAGGCATTTTAAATAAAACTATAGTATCAATATACTACGGTCAGTGTGCAAATGAAAGAAGCACATGTTAACTGGAGCTCACAAGCTACTGCTGTCATTGCTTATGTTTGCTGAAATCTCTAGTGTTGTGTGATTTATATTTGGTAGCCAACACCCATATGCTGTGGGGGGGAAATATTATAGTCATTAAATGTCACTGCAACAAAAGAGGGAGACACAGTATATTAAACCAAATCTACATGTTTGGTTTCGGTTTAATAATTAGACTTAACCAGTAACAGTCTCAACTCTAATTAATTTAACCTTAGTTGTAAAATACCAAGACAATTTCACACCATGACTGCATTTTCAAATTCTATATACATTTGGGTACATATAATATCAATTAGGCATCAATTAAAATGTATGTTTACTTTCTGTTTATATACAAACCTGTATATGTATAACACACAATGCAAATGACTACATACAAACAATACATAAAACTTCCTGAGATTTTTCTGTGCATTAGAGGGCTAAGGAAGATATCACACATGTTGCTTTGAATGAAGACTAATTTTACGTTCCTTAGCATATAAACATAAAAAAGCTGCTCAGGATACAATTCTAGAAGAGTATTTTTGTAGTAATGCCACAATAACTACTTCTGTAGTTGTAGACTGGTTGGAAACAGCTACAAATAATGAGAATACCTAACATTATGATAGAACACAAAGGTATATGGGGGGACATTTAGTACAGGTGTTAACACACATTTGATATCATTGTGAAGCCTATGGGCTATTTGGACGATCATTTCCTTGAAGGCTGTGTCTAAAAATCAGTGAATTCAGTGGACAGGCCCTCACATCCTGCAGACACAAACACATATTATTAAAACCTTTCTTCTTTTGTCAGTTTAAGTAACCACTAGAAAGGAAACACTGAGGTTTGCAGAAACATATTTTGTATAAAACCCCTATCAATTACCATGAATTGATTTAGCGGACACAAACAACAATGATTGTAATTACAAGGAGCAGATAGGGATTAGGCATCTTGCTCAATGATGCTTACAGGTAGGCCAACTCTGAGGCTGAAACACATGACCTTGTGGAAGGAGAACAGACCCAGACTATCCTACCATATCACTTCAATTGAATGCTAAAGTCTCTATAACAGTCATGGAGAGCCCAAAGCAATATTAGTTAAATTGTTTGCTATTACCTGTGTTCTCTCACCCCAATATGGGGGGGAATGGCTGCCATAACACTGCTACTAACTGGTTTCATTCCAAGATGAAGGCTCAAAGGAAATATTGTCAGTTCTGCTTGTGCACCATGTTGATGGCACAATACTATATGGTTAATTAATGGGACACCAGTTGTAAAATGAGCATCCAGGTAAGGCTGGTAAAGCTTAACCCTTGTGATGTCCTCAGGGTCAAAATGATCCAAATCACTAGCACTTTGTGGCAGATAGAAGGCGCTAAACCTAATTCTACAGCTTACACAGACATATGATGTGCACTGCTGGCACAACAAGATGTGTGATTGAAACCCAAGGACAACAGGAGAACAGAAGGCACAACAAATTCAATAAATAATTAACAAAGAAATAAATACACACAGCAATGACAATTAAAAAACACACAATCAGATGGCGCCCTCTGGTGGCATAATTCGATAAAATGAAGGACATCATGAGGAATATATGTACTGACTGATTCCAGGTCATTTTTACAAAATCTTTCTCATGTTAATTTTCCCTGACACCAACACACTCGCTAATTTGTAAAAGCATACTGTCTCTCTCCCTCTCTCTCCTCTGCACTTAACTATCACCTTCTACGTCTTTTATCTCCAGTAAGCCCTTTGACAGATATGTTTCCTGTGTTGTCACTATCAGATGCTAAGCCAGGAAGAAAAGAGTCAGAGAGTGAGAGATTCTCTTCTTTTGTCTCCACTTCTGCCCTGTCATTATTCTCTCTTATCAGGCCGCGCCAATATGAAAACACAGCCTAAGGCACATAAAGTTAACAAAGGTCAGGTACTGTAAGTCAATAGTGAGGTATTTACACCATTACAGTCAAATGTTAAGTGCAAGGACACGTGGCAGTTATATATACCGAATTCTGACATACTTATAACACCAATAGCATTTATTTTCCTTAAACTAATTTAACTGTGAACAATAATATGTAGTAGGTGTGAAAGACGGGCGCACAAATGTTTTATTTTAATTTTATTTTACTCTCTACAAAAGTGTGGCTGTAAGGTGATTTGTTAAGATAAACCCTAGAGTGCACAATGCAAACACTAGGGAGTACCACTTTGTTTGGTATCATTAGCATAACTGCTGTCAGCACAGATACATGGCCTCTCTGCACCATTACTCTCATAGCAGAGACACACATACAAATATTAGTCTTTACTGCATACAGTATATAATAATATGAATACAGACAGCACATGATTGTCACATTAAATAATGTGTTTTGTGTTTTCAAAGTGTTTCACTCTAGTTTGTATCTCAACCTGTCTGATACTGATCAGAGGAATGATGTGAAATCACATTACAAGGTGAGATACAACTAAATCCTATATAGCTGCCAAAAGGACCATTTAATTTATAATGTCAGAGTTGAGTTGACGTTGAGTTACAATACTCAGTTATTTAAGTTCACAATTACTTTAAACCAAAAAGTAAATATAGGTAAAAACCAGCCTTGCTTTCTTCCACTTGAAAACACAAAGTTATCTGGGTGGAAGGCTTGTCTGGCCAGCAAATGAAGCATTGAGGCCAAGACCTATACAGAGCCCAATCTACAAGCCCTCATCCATCTTTTCTGAAGCCAGGGTGACTAAGTGCATGGGGAGAAACGAGTGAGTGTGGGAGAGAGCTCAAGATACGACAAAGCAAATATTGGCAACAGACACAATGAAGGAGCAACATGCCCGTGGCCTTTAGCCACATCTGCTGATTCTACGACAGCATCAGTGTGTTTCACAACTAAATGGTGCTTTTAGAGAGGAAGGGGTCTTTGAATTGGCTCTGAAACAATCAGAGTCATTGACTATGGAGGCAATGTGGTTACCCCAGCAGACTGCACTGTATGGGGGAACAGGGGGTTGAAGTGATATCATCCCACTGCTCCATGACGCAGGAAGCAAAGACCACCTCATGGCTCGGCCGTGCTAAACACATGGGTTTATGGCTCAATGAGGTGAGTTTCCCAGAACCCAGATACCCCTTGGGTATATTCTGCGCTTGCAAGTCTTTTAACAATTAGTTTCAACTTCCCTGCTTCCTAAGGTGTGTTACTTTCAACTGTCAAGTTTATTAGTCAGTAAAACCAGCAAGGGTGAAATACTGTATATTTGAGCCTCACATAGAAAATACATAGTAACTTAGTAATATTATGACCTATGACATCACAAACCCTCATGGGGCAAACATTTTCCATTGTTACTAGTCCAGCCTGATATATATTTTTCATGTGAGTACAGCACAATGACAGAATAACCAATTTTTTTCATTATATGTCAGCATAACCAAGGTTAAGTGTGTCTTATGACACAAACGTGACATATCTGTGTCTGTTAAGTTTATTAAGATGTGACAACTACAATTAATCATGACAGCAAAATGTCAATATGTCATTGTACATTTAAAAGTGTGGCTTACACATACAGTATTAAAATAAAACAAAGTATTAACAACATGTAAAACATCTACAATATGCTACTAAATCAGTGCTTTTGTTTGTACTGTACACTTGTATACAGTAAACTGTATAAATATAACATTTTATACCATCTGAAACAAATAAATGTAATAGAGAGGTTAGCATGACCATGGTTCAAGCACTTAATGGTTCCATAATCACAGGGCTTTGTAAAACACATCTGGAGTATATACAGGAGGTAAACCTAAACAACATGGTGACCTTATGAGGGATGTGTGCCCATTTAACATGGCCGGACGCATGTGTGAATGCAAACCAAAGGGCTAACCCCAGTAACCCCTATGTAACTGCTTTGTATGGATCAGAGTTAGCGTGAGGCATGATAATAATGGAGGTCTACAAATACAGAAGAAAAAATGAAGTTATCTAAAATACACGGACACAAATAAAGGGAGCAGTACTGTATTTATCTATCAGCAATCAATATTCAATTTCTACTGTACCTTTGCTCACTCTCCTTGTCTCACACAAATCATTTGGAGGGCTGTAGGCTTATTTTCTCCAAAATGTAATTTTTTTGTAAATCAGTTAGCCGTGATGTATTGACACACACCTGTGACTAGTATAGTAGAAGCTTCAGAAGTGCTGAAGCTTAGTGCGGTCTCTTCTTCGTATCTGTAGGGACTCCGACCATCCCTTTCAGCTGAGTCACTACTGAAGAACAGGGCAAAAATAGAGAGGAAGTCAGCATTAGAAGAGGAAAAAATATTGACCACGTCTTGAGTATGTGTATCTACCGGATTTATGCCACGATAAACTATAATAGCATGCAACTACATGCAACATGACTTGTAAAATATTAGATTTACAGCTAATCATAATCATTTTGATAGACATGTTGTAGAAACCCAGGGGAGAAGCCCTGAAACACAGCTGACCTCTCTTTGCCCTCTTCATCTGTGTCTTGGTCTTTTGACTGTTGGAGCATGTGGACTGTGTCCTGCAGGCCTCTGATCTTGGCTGTCTTCTCATTCAACACCATAACAAAATGCGAGTAGAGTTCCCTCTCCATCATCTCCTTGTCCCGCACATGTTTCTCCAGGCTGGTCAGCAAACGGGAAAAAAAAAAAAACACATGCAGACAGCAAGCACAGATGCACTCACACATAAACATGATGCCTGCACATGTGAGACTCCCTCAAAACATGCAAATGCACACGTGCGCACACACACATGCAGTCACACAATTTAACATCTGAAAATACGTATCTATGTCATGAGACTAATAATTACAAACGAATAACCAATAGTGGAATATTCACTAAGAGTGAATCAGCAGGTAAACAATCAGCCGAAGAGAAGTCGCCAGAAAAATAAGGAAAGTTAACAAAATGTAGTGGGATAATTCAGTATTTGTTCCCAGAAATCCCAAGCTCAATTTGCAACCCTGGGTGGAACCTTCTGTACACCCAGTGACCAACATTGATGTCATTCAGGGTGATTACTGTATTAATGTGAGTATAACTGGCAGTGCAACAAAATAACCAAACTGACCTGAACACATAACAGCACACAGGCACATAATGTACTGTAAGCACAGTTAACCACAGACACGCTAATATCAGGTCATCTCAAAGAGATCATCGCGATGCCCATTGAGAGGTCCTGAGACAATGTAAAGATTTTGAAAATACCTTGTGTTATTTTTAAAGTTTGAAATTTCATATTACGTGCATACCCAGTGTAAAGTTATTACGACTATTTTCCTTTTTTCAAAATAAAAGAGAAGGTACTGTATGTATTGCAGCCAGTACCGGCACACATCCCCTGCATATCTACTGCATACCAATGTATGTGTACAGTAAGAACCACTGGCATAACTCTGGCGCCAACCACGGCACGTCATAACATTGGCGCCTTCTGCTGGCGCAACAAGGTAGTGCGTTGGGTCAGTTTGACCCAGAGAACAGCGGGAGGGTTAAATATGCTATATATATATATATATATAGATGTGTGTTTTTTTCTCACTCTCTGACAATGTGCTGGTGTTCCTGTCTTAGTTTGCGGTTCTCGTCCCGTAGCTGGTGCTTCACTATCTGCAGATCAGAGTTGCGCTGCAGGGATTGACCAATCATCTCTTGGTTTAGCTGAGGAGGGTCTGGAGCTGGCTGTAGATCCACAGATCCCAACTGTTTCTAAAGAAAACAGGAGGAGTGTATAGGAGGAGATGAGAATAACAAAGGAGGAAAAACAAGACTGGGCTTTGGATGTGCTAGTAAACACTAGTACAGCTAGTACCACTAATAAAAATTTACAACTGTATTGTGTTTCATTACGTTTCAATAGATATTACAGCTACAGTATGCTAATGTGCAAATAATAAATACATGAATTACAGGACTTTAAAAACAGGAACATTCTTTGAAACTAAGTTTGAAATGAAAGTATGTGACTAGAAATGTATAATCTGTATGACTGAGAGATCACTCAGCAAAGGCGTCATGTTAATCATATTTACAATAGGCTGTACAACATTACAGACTTGCCACTATATTTTATAACAACACACACCAGAAGGCAGTGAAGTGCTAAATCTTCACTGGGCTACTTTGGGGTCGGCAACCCACTGTAGTAAAGACGCCATCTTCAAAAGCTCTCATAAAATACCTGTCATTTTTGTCCAGAGCCAACACTGTCCTGGCAGGCCAGGCAGCTGTTTTTCCCTCCACAGAGAACGTTAACATGTTAAGGTGAATGGACATTCACTGATCATCCTTTCCTCAAGCCCACTACCTCAGCTATTCTCTCTCCCCTACTGTCACTTTGTTCTCTCAATTAACAATTATAACTGCAACTGCAAAGCCTGATTCGTTGATTAATTTCTAGGTCATTAAGCCACAAACAGCAATTAAACCAGGCTTAGGCTATTTCTGATTTACTACCTGATTAGAGCTTCTTTTAAAGACTTATGAATGATAAAGGCCCAAATATGCATTTAACATGTAACAACTAATACAGATACATGGATTGCTAAACAACATTTCTTAAACCGCTCTGTGGTGGTTTTGGCCGGTCTGATCATTCAAGTGCTGCTATCAGTGTCTAAAAGGCCTGTATGGAAAAAGTTTGCAAAGAGATAATGCTTGCCTGATCCAAACTGAGGAATCAGTAATTTGACAAGTCGTCCTAATAGGATTTAAATGGTGAGGAGACCACCCAGGATCTAAGGAGGAAAGAGCTCCCAAGGCACCCTGTAAAGAAAATACACCGACATGAAGATGTCACAGTGATGCAGTGCAGCCTTCTCTCTGGGATTTGGGATGGTTTGTAAGACACTAAGCTTCATAGATCTCAGGCTGCTAGACACAGCTGTGTTTAAAGGATGCCTTGCACTGAAGTCCACCTGGTGGAACAATGTTAGCCTTCAACAGTGGGGGTATTTATTTTGAATCTCCATTCCGTCACCAAATATTTTCACAGGGTGACTGAAAATATTAAAAACATTACATATCAATACATATACCTCACACAACCAAAATAAGCTATATTGGCAGTACAGTGTGTAGAATAGAATAAGGCAAGCTGGGTGTAACATGTAAAGTACACAAGATAGTATGCTCTGTACTTTTTATCCTGCCGCACACGATGGGACAGGAGGGGAAATGTGGGAGTAAAACAGCAAGACTCAATGGAAATGTTACCATAACAGAGTGGTTAGCAAAGGAAACAAAGCTACCCTTATCTTGCTTGGGACAGTAAAGTATGTCAATACGTCACCCCTTATGCCAAACAACCCATCCTTTTCGTAAATTGTAATAAAATAATTATATATTGAATGAAATGCATCATATGACGAATCTAAACAAATCTGACTTTTTGTATTACATTTTTTATTATTAACCTGATGAATATCTAATGTGTAGGCATAGAGATAAATAGGGACAACATTGAAGAGGTTAGGGTGAAATAGAAAAAAAAACACTGGAAAGAGAGGAAGCATCATAGAGAAATGAAGAGTTAAAGGAAATAACTTTAAAGCAAACATGGCTCCTTAATACAGGAAGAGTGGGCATCAGTGGGCGAGCTGGTCTATTTTGCTTCCCGTCTACAGAGGCATCCAGCAGACCAGATAAAAGGCAGGAAGTGATAGGCGACAGGCTATCCTTGATAAACTCCCATAAATAGCTGGCATAAAATTTCAGAATAAAGCAGATACTTGACCATATATAATAATACAAACCCAGGCAAATGCCTCCTATAGACTGCAAAGAGGACTACAAGAGCTGGTGGTTTAGACTCCAAATGTTCCCTTAACTGGGATGCTTAGCCATACACAATATGAGAAACCTATACTTGCCCAAATGTCTTTATGTAGAAGAATGTATCTATATTGTATTAATTACTGAGAAGTACTTTGAATTGACATTAGGTAATACGTTTATTATCTAAAACACCTGCTTAAAAGCTGATTAACAACAAACCCCAAAATTATATCATGACAACTTATGGGGTCATATTCATAAAATATTATGTCAGGTTAAGTTCACCACCTGTTTCATCTCTCCTCTCCTTTCTTATACTCCTGAAGGAAACTTGACACATTTTTGGTCATTTCTCTACCCTCAAATTATCTCCCTGGGAAGATATGCTAAACTTCTAAACTTCTGTAGTTTGTATGTTCAAAAAGACGAAAGGGAGAGCGGCGGGAAAAAAACACACACGCAGTTTGTCAGACCACAGTAGTAGTTAGAATGAAATGCAACAATTCCAAAGGACTCTTAGATAAGTATCTACCACACGCATACACAAACACATAGTGATCACACTGAAAAAATGCAAGCTCACAGACCCCTCCAAAAGCATTACAGCAAACCTAATTCCTTAGTTTTTGATATACACCAAAGACAATAGTTAGAAATCAAAAGATGCATATGAGACAACATACTAAAGTCCCTCCCAATAATTTGGATGCATTTCTTTGTAAATTGGTAGACATAATACGTTTGAAAACTTCTGAATTCATCCTGCTGCTACCATCATGAATTACACTGGATTGCACATTGGTTCATAAACAGATCCCTTCTTTCTCCACACCTTAGGCTTCCCATCACTTTGGTAGAAGAATATAAAATCAGTATTCCAGAACTTTAGTGACTCATCTCTGTACTTTATTGCGAATTGTAATCTCACCTTCCAATTCTTACTGATGAGTGTTTTGCATCTTATGGGTATAGTTGTATAGTTTCAACATTTCTGTTCTCCTCAAACAGTTGATTGAGATACCTTCACCCCTGCCCTTTGGAGCTTGTTTATTGTGTCACTGACTGATGTTTTGAGAGTTTTCACAGCTCTCACAATGTTTCTGTCACCAACTGCAGTTGTTTTCCTTGGTTGACCAGTTCCGTGTCTGTTGCTCAGTATGCCAGCAGACTATTTCGTTTTTTTCCAGCACATTCCAAATTGTTGTAAAGGCTGCTATAATCAATGCTTATGCAGTTGCTCTTACTGATTTCCAAGCTTGAAAAAACAGCTTGCTTTTTCCCTTGCACTGACTCAAACCTGCCATTCATTGTGCTTGATATGGCTTAAACCTACATGTAGCTTTGTCCATTGACATAAGTTGTCTGTAGTTAAGTGTCAGGTCTTCATAAACACAAGGAAATTACTCGAGAGATTACGCTGTACACAAAACCATGCATTAGCCTGCTATTGCCATGTACCTTACTATGGTTATATAGGCCACAGATGCTTACTGTTGATATCGGATGACAACTGGGTAACAATTTGCCTGATACTGATCAAGTGCTGTTTCAACAGTGACCTAAAGGCAACCCAGCCTTCCAAATCCTGCAATAATACAGACTATAAACCTTATCTTTTAAACAAACCCCTATAAAACATCACACTTCCTTTCTCTTTTGTTGTGTGTCGTAATATGCACAAGACCTCAGGGACAAGGGATGGCAAGAAAGTGCATGATCTAACGGAACACAAGGAGTGAGCTCAAAGTGTTGCACTGTCGACTGGATGCTGCCTGAGCAATCATGCTAAGATCACTAGACTTTGCATATTTGTTTTAGTATAGAATGTAATACAGCAGCCTTTACTAACTACTTTACTACTACTACTTTACATTTTAAAGAGACTTGTTTTGCTTTCAGTCTAGTGTAACCCACTCAACTGGCATATAACTTGACAATAGATTTTCTTAAAATTGCATGATGATGATAATGATGATGATGATGGCGATAATAAAAATAATAATAATAAGTATTATTATTGTTATTATTATTATCAGTTTAATTCGTGATGCCCGTACAATATCATCTAGAACCACAGATGGCGCCATCTGATTGTGTATGATTGTATGGTTCTTTTTATTGTCATTGCTGTGTGTATTTATTTATTTATTA
>JAODUG010055794.1:0-15001 GCA_027564795.1 Aphredoderus sayanus
TGAACATGCATGGAAAACATTGTTTAAACCCTTTACAATGAAGATCTGTAAAGTTATTTGGATTTTTACATTATTGTTGAAATACACAGTCCTGAAAAAGGGATGTTTCTTTTTTTGCTGAGTTTATATATACAAGCAGTATGCTTCGGGTCATTGTCCTTCTGCACTGTGAAGCGCCTCCAATGTGTCAATAAATGCAAGAGAACCAGTTCCATTGGCAGCCATACATGCCCACACCATGACACTACCACCACCATGCTTGGTGAAGTCTTCTCTTGATTGTTGACTTTGACACACATACACCTACCTCCTGGAGAGTGTTCTTGATCTGTCCAACTGTTGTGAAGGGTGTTTTCTTCACCAGGGAAAGAATTCTTTCGTCATCAACCACTGTTTTCCGTGATCTTCCAGGTCTTTTGGTGTTGCTGAGCTCACCGGTGCGTTCTTTCTTTTTAAGAATATTCCAAACAGTTGATTTGGCCACACCTAATGTTTTTGCTATCTCTCTGATGCGTTTGTTTAGATTTTTGAGCCTAATGATGGCCTGCTTCACTGATAGTGACAGCTCTTTGGATCTCATATTGAGAGTTGACAGCAACAGATTCCAAATGCAAATAGCACACTTGAAATGAACTTTAGACCTTTTATCTGCTCCTTGTAAATTGTTTAATGAGGGAATAACACACACATGGCCATGGAACAGCTGAGCAGCCAATTGTCCCATTTACTTTTGGTCCCTTAAAAAGTGGGAGGCACATATACAAACTGTTGTAATTCCTACACTGTTCACCTGATTTGGATGTAAATACTCTCAAATTAAAGCTGAAAGTCTGCAGTTAAAGCACATCTTGTTTGTGTCATGTCAAATCCATTGTGGTGGTGTATAGAGCCAAAAAGATTAGAATGTGTCTATGTCCCAATATGCCAATATGACTGTATATATATGTGTATATGTATATATACTGAAAGCTGAAAGATGTCTATCGTATTACTAACAAATTACACAAAATGTAGAGTTCAAAATAAGTTAAAGTTAAAACGTTAATGCATGAACACCTCAAATGTTTTCTGCATCTCTTTGCATCACCAATAGTTTAGCAATCCACTAATAGCATTCAACTCATTCATTGTTAAAATAATCATGTCTGTGGTCAGTAATGGATACAGGATAAGGTCTTGAAGCCTGCCCTGTTGTCATCCATCTGTTTCGATGTACTGTAGGTCAGCTGTTTGTATTTTGTCTGGTTAGTTTATTGCTCTCACTCATGTACATATAAAATATACAAAGGATATACATTCCTGGCAAAAAAGATTTTTTGTACAGTTTACTGATCTTATCTATAGCAGCTTTAAGAATTATTTTGATTATGTTATTTGATTGATATTATTTGAGTTATTTTTCTTTATCCTTTATCATTTGACTCCACTTACAATGTCAAACTGCCAGATTATCAATGATTTAATTACATTACTGAACTTGGTTAGGTCCACCTTCATGCAGATCTGATGAAAGCATTGCATGTCTGTGTGCATATGTTTGCTTTGTTGTCCAGTAGGTATTCAAGGGAACAGCAGGATTTGTGTCAGGGGTTTGAGCTTTGTTCTCTGACAGGAGCTGTTATTTTTTTATCCATCTGTGTTTTCCAAGCAGTGTAAAGTAGCATAAATCCCTTAGTTCGAATGCCTACAAACTTCTGCTGAGCTCAGAGCCACGCTCCGGAACTGATCCCTTGCCTCCACTCTGTGTGTGTGTGTCTACATGTTTTTCTGATGTTTGAAAGACATTTCTGCTATGACTAGGTTGTGCTTATGTGCATGTTGTGTGCACCTTAGGTATATATATATATATATATATATATATATATATATACTCTCAGAATATCGGTTGACCTTTTGGTTCGCATAACAAATGTGTTATACTGGTTCTTCTGGGAGCGGTCCAGTACAACATCTTCAGAAAATCTGCCACTCTAAATGTAATCTACCCAAAAATCTGCCAGTTTGGTACCTTGATCAGTGTGCCATCAATACAGGTTTCCTTATACTGAGAGTTGTGAGGATTTAATATTAAATCACAAAAAAAAAAACATAACAGAGCCAGCCTACTGACTTCCAATCTAAATGTGTCCCAGTGCATCTGCTTGGGAAAACATAGACTCGCACAGCAAACGTATGTTTATGGCAAGTCTCTAAACTTCACCAAGGACCAATACAGTAGCTATCAGCTAAGCTATTTGTCCACAGCGCCATTAGTGAAGATAAACACTAACATCAGAACAGCTGATTTAACAGATCACACTGAGACAGAATGAGTAGGCTAGCAGACTACCGCATGCTTGCAAAGACATTTCACAACACAAATGCTACATTAAAGTATGAATATTTCATGTTTTTGCTTATTGACAACCGATCCTGTGAGAAGATCGCTGAATGCAGGACCACATCATCTGCAAAAAGCAGTGATGAGATCCCCACCGAACTGCGACTCCTCCCCATGAATCCATGAATATCACAAACAGGATTGGTGACAAAGCCCTAGCAGAGACCAACCCCCCCCACGACTTATTCACGAGAATCCGGACAAAGATTTGGGATTACAGATAGCCTTGAGAAGGGAACCCCTCACCCCACACTCCCTCAGCACCTCCCACAGTATTTCCCAGGGGATCATAGGCCTTCTCCAGATCCAAAAAACATACCCACTGCGCCACTGCCACCCGGTTGAGGTCAACAGTGTCCCATCCTTGATGGTTCCATGTTTCCCCTTCCTGAGGTGACGGATGGTTTTCCAGAAGCACCTTGGTGCTGACCAAAAGTCCTTCTCCATGTCTTCTCCGAACTTCTCCCACACCCACTGCTTTGCCTCTTTCACGGCCGAGGCTGCAGCCTTTCGGGCCCAACAGAGGCAGTAGCAAGGTTGCTACTGCCTCTGTAGTCATCTGGGATAACATATCCCGGAAGGCCTTGTTCTTCAATCGGAAGACTTCCCTGGCCACCGGTGTCCACCACGATGTTCGAGGGTTACCGCACATTGAGGCACCTATTCAGGTTCAGTTCAAAGCTTTATGCATTTTACATCTAGACCTACTCACCAGTCAGAAAGTGACTCCACTAGATAAACTCTGGATATTGAAGGGGCTAACGAACAACTTAATTTGGGTTGACGCTACAGATGTAAATAATTTAAAAGTGAGCCTCATGTCGTTTCACGTCGTTTCAATTTGTGATTACATGAGATAGCCGGTAGAAGGCGCCAGTGATCTAATTTGGTGTATGAGCTGTACTGTAGCGGGTGAATGCCTCTCGCTCTTTTTTATTGATTCTTTTTTTTTATTGTTTAATCAGTAATAAAAACGGCAGCCTATTAAAATGTATTTACTTATTTTGTAGTTTGGAATGCCCTAAATATCATCCACTATTGAGGAGGCGCCATGCAAAAAATAAAAAAATAAATCTAAAGTAAAAGTTGGCATAGTTTAATAAGTACCTTAATAAGTAACAAAAACATGTCAGCAGTTCAGAGTTTAATAATGAAGAATTATCACCTTGGCATCAATTTTAAATTGCCTAATACAATAACAAAAACAAATTACAAACTACTACGCCTGGTTTTTATTTTAATAACATGTAGCTTACATAAATTATCAATAAACTGAAATGCTTCATATCGTCATTATGGTAAATTACATGATACAGGCATCAGTGAGTCTGACAGTAAGTTTTTCTTTCATTTTCATTCAGACCCACGTCTGGATGATGCACAGGTAATTTCTGATTTAAAAACGGCTCTATTCTTACAGGTTTTTCCCCCTACAATAGTAGTTTTGCCAGGCCAACTGCATTGTGTGTGTTCATCGCAGAACACAAAAATACACCAATTGGCTGTCCCAAGACATTGGATTGGAAACAGCGAGAGAAAAACATATAGCCTAGCCATATGCCACAGCCTCAATAAATAAATAGTGTACTTAATTAAAACATTAAATGCTAATATAAAAATATAGATTAGTTAGATTTAAATTAGTTAGGCTATAGACCTACCCAGTGGATATCTTGTAAATCCCCAGTTTTCATAGTGATAGGCATAGGCTATATTAAAATGGGTGTTACAGATGCAGGCTATTTTTATATTATTTTGTTACAAACAAAAACTAAAAGAATTTTGCCTGAGATCCAGGGGTAGTCATATAATTGTTTGGGATGACACATTTTAAATAACCTAATAAAATAACAAAAACAAATAAGAGATGTGCTAGGCTATAAAAGTGCTAGGCTTCATTTTTAGAACCAAAAGCAAACTAGTCAGGGCATGCTGTATTTTATCATCCATGCAACACTTTTTGTTGTTTAGATGGTGTCCATCTGCAAGACTGCTTTTAAAATGCGTTATAGGCTATAGTATGCTATATACTGAATACAATATACACTGAATATGGTAGTGTAAACTGTAATACATGAAACAAATGAAACATTCCACGGGTATCGTACTGTATGTGTTAAACGCCACCTGGGGGAAATTAGACAAAACTACACCTACATTCAAACCCCAAATGTCACACCCTGCCGTTGTTTAACCCTCCTGCTGTCCTATGGGTCAAAATGACACGGTGCACTCACCAGTAGCGGGCACCAACCACAACACGGACATATGACATTGACTCCCTCTGCTGGTAGTCTGCTGAAATGCCTTAGGACAGCGGGAGGGCTAACATCGTGACATCTCGCGATGCCATCGCTACATTAGATGTTGGACATCTGTAGGTCTTTCACGTAACTGAAAATAACATCATAGCTCATTACATACAAACTAGAGTTTGTGCTAGCTGGTAGTCGTGTACAAGCAGCTCACTATATATCATTTTGTTTGTGTCTAAGATTTGGTATGTGAGGAATGACTAGCAGCAATAGATGTTTGCTATACTCTGAAGACAAAAACAAAACCACCTCTCTTCAATGCCATAGGGTGCTCCCTCTGAAGCTTCGTTCCACACATTGGAAATTAATTGCAACGGCTAGGATTGTCTCTATTTTTGTATCTATACAAAACAAGATATTTGTGGATTGTTTTTCTACAGATGTTGGACAAAATTCCAAAAATGTGCAAAAAGCAAGTTGAGTGTAGAAATGAAAGAAAATCCACAAATATTAAAATTATTCATAAATGTTTAAGAAGCGATTTACATACGTAACCCCTACTCTATGTATTAAGGCTGAATAAGCTCTTTAAATACCCAGTCTTACCTTATGCCTCTCAATAGGCCTGAGTTCCTGTCTATTTATTTACTTATATATTAGTATATTTGATCCTACGTTCCTCACCCAATGAACCAAATCACTACCTCTTTGTGGCAGATAGAAGGCGCTAAACCCAATTCTACAGCTTACACAGACATATGATGTGCACTGCTGGCACAACAAGATGCGAGTTTGAAACCCGAGGACAACAGGAGGGTTAAGACACAAAAAACAAAACAAATACATAAAGACAATAAATAAATAAATAAATAAATAAATAAATAAATAAATGAATAAATGCACACAGCATTGACAATTATGAATCACAAAATATCGTACTTGGCCAAGTGGCCAAGTACAATAATTTCACATCACAAGGGTTAAATCAATTACATAAATAAAAGGACTCCAATCACTGTACTTTAAATATAATAATCATTTACAGTTTATTTATAACAAAATAACTCAAAATAAAATATAGTTTAATTAATGCATTTACACTGGATGTATTCAATTTCTACTTGTAAAACCAGAAACCTTGTTAAACCAAATCAAATTCAGTTTTCCTTTATTGCACTGTTTAAATTAAAAGGTTTCCTAAGACTAAAATTACATATTACATCTTTAAATGCAAACACATCTAGAGAGCGGGAGCTCTTACAGGACACGCTAAAACCCAATAGGCCCTAGCATGTGTCGCCAGAGCATCCTATGAGGGGTGAGGTTTAACTTACTGTGCAGATACCCGCCAACCACCGTTACACTCACCCCATAAACCTCACTCTCATCTGGGTCACGGCACCAGTGTAACCGGGTCTGTTCCGACCGCGACGCAAACTTTGCTCTCTGCGTAGAGAGTGGACGCTCTTACAAGATATGCTAAAACCCAATAGGCCCTAACATGCGTCGTATAACATGTTCAAGAAATGACACAATGAGTAAGAAAGGACACTCAAACCGATGCTTTAAGTAAAATAGGAAAATGTATTAAAAACAATGATATATCAGCGGTTACAATGTCATGCTGTAACAAACAAGAAGAAACAGCCCTGTTTACCACACCCCCTCTCCTTTTAAGCAAACCAATAGTAAACACACATTGGTTCCCTGAACAGTGCAAAAAGTGTTCAGCTGTTCTTTCCTGTTCCTGTGGGGAAGGGGCGTATCCTTAATCTGTTATACATTGCCTTCTCATGGCCAGGAAATGAATAATAATAACTTAATATACGGAATTCCTGTACAGTGTCTCTCAACAATCATTCCAGCATGGCCTTCGTTCTTTCAAAAAACCATTCAGCCAATTCACGTTGATGTCACCATTGTAACATGTTCGAGAATCACTGATGCTTTAAGTAAAATAGGAGCATTTATTAAAACCAAAGGTTTGCAGCCCGTGTGGCGCCATCTGATTGTGTATGATTTTTAGAGTTTTTTTATTTAATTGCTATGTATTTATTTAATAATTATTTATTTATGTATTTGTTGTTTTTGTTGTGCCATTTAACCCACATGTTGTCCTCAGGTTTCAAACTCACACCTTGTTGTGCCAGCAGTTCACATCATATGTGTGTGTAAGCTGTAGAATTAGGTTTAGCGCCTTCTATCTGCCACAAAGACCTAGTGATTTGGGTCATATTGACCCAGAGAACATCATGAGGGTTATGCAAACCAATAGTTAACTCCTATTGTTTCCCTGAACAGCACGCAAAGCGCTGAGTTGTTCTTTCCTCTTCCGGTGAGGAAGGGCCGTACATCGCCCTCTCTTGGCCAGGAAATTAATAGTAATAATAACTTACTGCTAGTACTTGTTCCTACATCGTATAATGAAAATAAAGGAACGAGAATAAAAAGCATAACACATAAAAATACCGGAACATATGGTTATAATATTTTAGTCTCAGTCGCCAGAGCGTCCTTTGAGGTGTCGGAGAGTGAGGTTTAACTTACTGCGCAGCTACCAGCTGACCAATGTTGCAGGCCTGATAGTTGCACTGGTGTTTTTCAACAGCTTAAGTTTAATACACTCACACTATCTTGGATTTGTGAGCGAGTGACTATTGCGTTGTAACCAGAGTTCTGGTTACAACCTCAGGATCGCAAAACCAGTTGGCAGAAATGCGCACAGCCCATTTTCAACTCGTTCTTTAGGAAGATAAAATCTTTCTGGTCTGCTCGGTCAACTATCCCGCTAACTCATTTCCGCATTTCAAACAAAACTAACTCTGGCTCGTGAGTATTAAGCATCCAATAGAAAGAAAGAAAACCAGTCTGGTTACAAATAAACTCCACTAAAAACCTTCCATATAAAATATTAAAAGTTTAATTTGTTGATTGATAATACTGCTATACAGTATCTTGAATGTACAGGTTATGTGGGGCTGAACACGAACTTTCCCACCACTCCACAAAATTCCAAATTTTTTAGCTCTAAATTGACAGGACTGCTCAAAATATATCTATCACCTTGCCCCATCAGCAGCTGTCCAGCTTGGTTGATGGAGAGCTTGGCTAGTTACTCGATACGTTGGCCAAGATCAGTCTGTCAATAGCAACCAGTCTCTAATGATTAATCACTTCCTACCCTTTGCACCAGACAACAGGATTTTAACTTTCCCCCTTCCCATCTTCATCTCTGAAGCTTAGGTACATTTGTTTTTGTTTAATGATTTCACAAGAGCATGAATATGTTTGTCTGCCTTGCTATCCAGAGCATGTTTTGGTCTTAATAGCATTTACATGGCCATTTCGAGGTCATATTTACAAACTGTTTAGATTGTAGACTATCTAAACAGATGTCTAATTGACTAGACCTGATGTCAGTTCAACTCAGTTGAGCTGATTTATCCATAATCAGAATACAAAATTATGAAAAGTAATTTTGTGAGTGAAATTACAAAATAAATGAAATCACATATACTTTACAGTAGTACACTACTTTGCAAAGATGCATGCAAATACCTTGGTGTTGTGTGTGTGATTTTTAGAAAGAATAAAAGAGCGCGTGGGTGCCATGGAGAAGGGAGTGTGTGTTGGGGGATTGAAGTGTTTAAGTATAGTGTTGATGCACAAGACAGTGTTGTGTGTGTGTTTTAGTAGGGGAATGCTATATGTATGTGATCAACAGTCTGCCATCAGATGGCTAATAACTGCTTCATCCCAGAGCGATCTATTCACTGTTCAGTTTCATTCACACCTGACTCAGTGTCCTTCAGCGTCCACACTAACACATGGTGCACACACATCTGTCTTAAAGACTGTCGACATCCATTAGCTAATTTGGTGGGCTGTATGCCACGGTACAAAATTGTCTTTCCATGAGTGTTTGAGTCAGTTTACAGTAGGGTTTCTCAACCTTTATGACCTACGTGCCCGACCTTCATATGTGCAACCTAGGTTCACAAACCGTGAAACATTATCCATAACTAAAACGTGAATATTTGCAATTTAAAATTTATTTTATAAATTAAAAAGCAGCGTTACTTTGAATATCAAGAAATTAATTAATTTAATGTAAGAATTATAATGCAAGTTCATAGATTTAAATAAACATTTAAAATAAAAAAGCACAATCTTCCATTTAAATTGCTCGCTTGTATCACAGGATATCGCAAGCATTTTGTATAGATGTTTGCCATTTTGCTGTGTATTTGTCTGACTTTAATTTAGTGTGAGAGAAATCGAGTTTTCTCACTCAATCTCTGAAAGCTTTTGCCTTCTTAACCCTCCCGCTGTCCTATAGGTCAAAATGACCGAGTGCACTCGCCAGTAGCGGGCGCCAACCACAACACGGACATATGACATTTGGGCTTACCAGGTCTGTCCATTGTCTTCCCCCACCCCTTGAGGAGGTAGATTCAGCCAATTGTATCTTTAACAGATGCAGAAACGTTAATTAATGCGTCCTCATTAATCGTTAATCATCGTTAATCATCACGTTAATCATCACGTCTTTATTATTGTAATGGTTTTACTCTCTGGCCTCCCGAGAGAGTATTAAATGTTTTTAGATGCCAGAATCCTGACTAAAACAACAAAATATGATATCACCCCAATATTTGCTAAACTTCACTGGCTGCCAGTCTTTTAGATGTGATTTCAAGATTTTACTGCTGACTTATAAAGCATTACATGGATTGGCCCCTTCTATTTGATCTAATCTAGTAATACAATATGTACCATCCCGAGCTCACAGAATGCAGGCTTGCTATCAATCATTAAAGTTAAAAAGAAATTAGCAGGATTTGGAGCATTCTCACACCAGGCCCCAGTATTAATGGAACTCCCTACCAGCTGATGTTAAAGGTGCTAGTACTGTTATGACCGTTTAAAATTAAACTTTTAGTCGTCTTGTGTTTTTCAAGTTTCTGGCCGCTTTTATCTCTTTTTCTTTTTTTTTCTTTTTTTTTGAGGGTGAATGGGATACGGTGCCATGATCGTGGACAATGAGGGTATGCTATTAATGAGGGCTGTCTCCTGTCCAAGGACAACCTTCGTCAAGTGGAGAATCTGACATGATGTCATTCAATCTGCAGATGGGGGTTGGCATTGTCTGGGTGTCAACCAGACATGACTCCTGTGTTGGAGTAGAGTGCTTTTTTGCAGTTAAATGTATAATTGCTCATTCATGTTGCCTAGCGACATCTATTGAATCCTACCCATCCTGGAAAGGTGGATTCCTCTCTCTGTGGTCCCTTCCCAAGGTTTCTTCCCTTTTTACCTAAGGACTTTTTAATGGTAGTATTTCCTTGCCCGGTGAGAGAAGCTGGTTCAGGGGATGTTGTTTGTTTCCTTGTGAAGTGTTGGCTTGTGAAGCCCTTTGAGTCTGAAATGTGATAATGGGCTATACAAAGACATTTGACTCTCTTTACTGGAGTATCCAGAACTTGCGGCCTCAGATCAGATGATGCGATCACAGAATCAATCACTGACCTTTGGCCTAGGGTGCTCTGGAACCACTACACTTAAGATCATCCAAATGTTCGAACATGGTGTTTGTTATAGACAGTCCATGGCTACCACTGGAGTCTAACAACAACTGCCCGCTCGGTTTTAGTTCCTCCCAGTCACACCTCTCCAGGTGTCTCCGTCATTACCCACGTGTGCGTTGAAGTCTCCCAACAGAACTATGGAGTCCCCTACTGGAGCCCCATACAGGACTCCATTCAGTATTAAGGGTCTCCAGGAATACTCTGAATTGCTGTTCGGTGCATATACACAGCTAGTTTCACCCCAACAACCGGTTGGTGTAGGGGTGGCGACCCTCTCGTCCACCGGAGTAAACTGCAACATAACAGCACTCAACCGGGGGCTGCCCGGCGCCTCACACCCTGGGCCACCAGAGTAGAATAGAGTTCATCCCCTATCCAGGAGTATGGCTCCAGTACTGAGGCTGTCGAGGTAAGCCCCACCAGATCTAATCAGTAGTGCTCCACTACTCACACAAGTTCCGGTTTCTTCCCCCACAGAGAGGTGACGTTCCACGTCCCCAGAGCCAGCCTCTGCCGCCTAGGTCTGGTCCCTCGAGTCCTCTGACCTTCACTGCCACCCATACGACAGCGTACCCGACCCCCACAGTTCATCCCACGAGTAGTGGGCCCATAAAATGGAGAGGAGGGTGCCACACTGCATCTTTGGGCTGTGCCCTACCGGGCTCCGTGGCGAACCCAGCCACCAGGCGCTTGCCGACGAGCCCTCCCTCTAGGCCTGGCTTTAGATGGAGGCCCCAGGCTTCCTCCGGGCAGGGTATCTCTTTCTCTTCCTCGATTGTTCATGGGGTCTTCTTTGAACCATTCTGGCCCCTCCACTGAGACCACTTTGCCTTGGGAGACCATACAAGGAGCATCTTGCTCCAGACAACACAGCCCTCAGGTTCATAGGGGCACACAAACCTCTCCACCATGATAAGGTTATAGTTCCCAGAGAGGAACAAGACAACCTATTATGTGATATTGCTTTTATACAACAGTTGTGTGATATTTAACTGTAATAGATAACGTATGATTTGTTTGTGTAATAATTAAATTTGCTCCGCCAATACAAATGGTTCCTGGTGGGAACCAATATATTTTTACCAGGCAACGTATAAACATCTATACACGTGACTGCAGGTCAGTTACGTTGTAACATGTAGCCTACATTTACCTTTCGCCTATGTTGCATTTTGAGTGACTGGAAGATTAGAAAATCTCTATAAATGCAGTCCATTTAAAAGGTATGCTATTTGCATTATATAATAGGGCACACAGTGGCATGGTCTATGAAAGGTGGTCACAATTGACCGCCAAGTCCCGCCCCCCTTAGTTATTGTTGCTAACTCAGACAAACATCGGACAAAACTAGTGGAGCTGAATTGAGCAACAGGGGTAGTGGTCATTGTCAAGACAATATCCTAAGAGGCTCTACACAATTTTTGGAGGACCTGCTTTTGTCTCTGTTTTTGTCTCTGTATGAAACAATCAAATGGGAGTTTGTTATGCCAAGGAGGGCTATACAAAAAAAGTCAAACACGATATGGTGCATGATGATAACAAGCTTTGAGGTGAGTTGACAGTACAGATCACAACAGTATCATGCAGCTACAAGAGGGTCTCACGGTCATGATAGCAGATACAGTCATCCAAGACACACTTCATCATCTGATTATCAAAGAAATAAGCAGAACAAAATAGTAATACTAGACTTGAAAATTTGGCCATTGACTAAAGTTGTCCATGTGCATGCCATAGCTTAATCCACAGCCATAAGACTCCATTATGTTTTGGTTTGGGAAACGAGATAAAAATAACCTCACTGCATAGTCTCTCAGGATACTTTGTATCAGTGTCTACCCCATGAACATCGGTTGACCATTTATTTCATTTTACATCTGTATTAAACCTCATAAAACCAGAAAAAAATCAAAACTTCTGATGCCGGTCAACAGAATTCTACGATTAATTCGTCCGAGTGTATCTCATACTTTACTGTCATTGGCTTGTCTGCATTCGATGGGCGGGACTTAGCGATAGGTCAATTATAAAAAAAAAGAAATTGGTTTATGGACTGAAATGCTCATAAACTGAGTGGGCCCGGACTGATGGGCCACACATCTTAATTATTGTCTATCTGACCCCTCACATTGGCACTGCTCATCTTTCATACTTTACTCAGCAGTTCGTCAATGTGTATCTTCATTGGTTCACTTCCTCAGTACACAATGTTTCACTTGTGTCACATAAGATGACACTCACAGTGAGAGACAACTGTATTATTACTGGAAATACCTCTGCCAGACTAAGTTTGAGGTGTGTGTTTTATTTTGGTGTTGATCATGGTTTCAGTACACATTTCAAAAATGGTTAATTTATCAGATGCTTTCATCCAACTTAGTGACTGGAAGTGAGTTTTTTAAGGATGTAAGATGGGCATTTAACCTATCTTGCTTTGACTGGGAGTTGTGATTGTTTTTCACTGCTTTTATAGACTGCTGAAAGATGCTCTGGTGAAAATTAACCAGCTGTGATGGTAAAGACCCCCGTATCAAATCAATGGCCTACGGCCTCCCTACACATTTATCAAGGGGCAGATAAGGGCTGAATGCAGACACCACACGTATATTGTTGCTTTAGAACAGTAATACTTTGCGCACACACTAAGAGAGGAAAATAACTTAACTAAGTAACTTTGAATCTCTAGTTAACTTCATACCCACATCGTGTGTGTGCGCGCCACACACAAGCAAAAGCTTTGCCTTGATTAATTAAGCCTTGTGGAATAGCAGTGCTTCATAAAGACATCGTCAGGAATTTTAAACCATTAGCATCCTACTGCTGACTTTAATTGGCCTTAACAGTTCATCACCATTGCACCACACACACACACACACACACTTGGATCACGTGCATGCGCACACACAAAGAAATAGGAAATCTTTGTGTTGATCAGTAGATGGCACTTCATAGTGCTCATATAAAAGCATAGCGAGACCACTGTATTGTGTGTGTGTGTGAATATCCCATGTTCCCGCTGGGCTCTGGGTCCGGACTCTCCGGTGTACAGCAGACTGTGACGGGGGGAGAGCGAGGGGGGAGGCACAGAGTGAGAGGGCTTGGAGTGACCCATGGGACTTTCTTTTTAACAATTCAGACAATTTACAACTTAAGAGTCTAAAAGCATTGAATGGGAAATGTAAATATATCTTGAATTAACAATTATATTACTATAACAATGTATGTTAAAAATGTGTTGAAGTGTGTTGGCGAAACTGGCTCAGAAAATAACCCTGCACAGCACTGCAGGGTTGTTCTGAGCCAGTTTCTCTGAACCCGTTTCTCAGACCAACATAACTTCAGAATAGACACTAGTGACAGATACATTGATCAGATTTGCAGCCATGTTTTAAGAACATTTTCAAGGTTCAATGTTTTTAAAATACAGATGACAGAGCAGCAGCAATGGTCATGAAATGTGTGGTTGTAGTACACTCTTGTAACAAACACACAAGACAATTAAGCCTTGCAGATATGTGCAAGATATGTACATGTGTGATAACTGAATAAGAATGCTGTACATATGGCTGGATACACAGGACATGTTTGCTTCCATTAGCACTACTTTTCAATTGACAATGCAAGCGTGCATCTGACGGAAGTGTTTGGAAGTGGCTGTATTTTCATTGTCGCAAATTGTGATCAAGACTTTTTTTATTATCACCAATCAACATACATTATACCCACATACACCCACATACTTAAAAATACAACACACAGCAACAAAAGGCAGGCACGAGTGAAGTGGCGATGTAGTGGTTATGTGATGTTCTGTGTTATTGTACTTGAAATGCGTGTGATGGTCTATGAAGTTATGGTTGTGTGCACATATATTATCTGTCAGTATTGACCCAGTTTGTAACATAAAGCATGTTAAAGAAATAGGTGGAGCAATAGGACATGATGGGTTGAGCGATGCTTTGGTACAACAGTAGGAGGAGATGGGGGGGTGCCATGCAGTAGTAAGTCTTTGACTTCTATTTGAACAGTTTCTTTATTGATGACGATGGTGCTGGAGTGATGCGGTACCTATGACTCTTTCTTTTCTTGACATTAATATGAAGGTGGTTACACTCATACCACTGGGTGAAGTGTGCAGCCATGTTGTGATAGTCCAGAACAGAGCACAGCATATCAGTGAGAAGAGCAAGAATGGTCGTCCGAGTATTTAAGTGGTGGTGGGTGAGGGGCTGGTGCAGTCACTGGCCCTGATCAATCTATCAATCTAACATAGAAATCAGCACAGATCTGAGTGCATCTTAAGACAGTTAACGTGTGATTTATGAAACTGTTTATATCTTCCCAATTTGGGCATTGATAAATGCGACAGTGAAAAACAGTCGTCCTTTAAATACCACTCCCCTAAATATTCTGGATTTAGAGGCCTTGTCCCTAAATGCACTGAGCTACGGCTTTCTGGTCGTATCGATTAGAGGGCGCTGCTCTTGTGGCAAATGGCAGCAGGTATTCCCTTGCATATAATCATTACAGAATTAGCTTGTGAAATATATTTAACCCTCGCGATGCCCTAAAAATATAGTCTTTTACCACCAGGCGGTGCCATCTGATTGCGTATGATTGTATGGTTCTTTTATTGTCATTGCTGTGTGTATTTTATTAATTATATTATTATGTTTATTAATTATATCTTTATATATTTGTGTTGTTTTAACCCTCGTAATGTACTCGTAATATAGTATTTAGCCACACGGCGGCGCCATCTGATTGTGTATGATTTG
>JAODUG010055804.1:0-15000 GCA_027564795.1 Aphredoderus sayanus
ACACACAAATCATACACAATCAGATGGCGCCGCCGTGTGGCTAAATACTATATTTCTGAGTACATTACGAGGGTTAACCCTCCTGTTGTCCTCAGGTTTCAAACTCACACCATCATATGTGTGTGTAAGCTGTAGAATTAGGTTTAGCACTTTCTATCTGCCACAAAGAGCTAGTGATTTGGGTAATTTTGACCTGGAGGACATCACAAAGGAGATTTTTAGGAGACTTTTTTAGCTCACAGTAACTTATATAAACAGCTATCTCATATGAATCCAGAATCTGTAAGTAACGTTATAGGGAAGCATCCATGTTTCCATTTGTAGTCCGTTTGTAGTCCTTGTGGAGAGAAAAATGTGGCCGAACGAAAAATGTGTAGGGCCAAACACTAATTTAATTCCAAACTCAATTCTCATGCTTCATGTTGCTTATTGTACTCTATAAAATGACCCACACACGGTCAGGAAGTCTTGTCCTGGATATCTACTGGGTAGAACTCCTGAAATGCTGGCCTTTATTCCTAGAGACTAAATCATTACAGTACCAAAACGATAGCTGATGGGTTCCGCGATGGAGCCTTCAGTAATGCTTGCTAATTCCAAGTGAGGTCAAGAAATAAATACATGCAATTGGGTGAGATGGGTACACTGGGTTCTTATTGACCACAAAATGAATTTTTGAACCGCCTAAATGAGAGCTATTTGAGACCTATTCATAATTTCACTATTTAACATTTAACATGGCAGATTCCTCCATTTTTATTGGCCTGCTAAACGGTCTTTTCCCAGAGCTTTAATTATTCATAGATATTAAAGTTTAAATCCTGCGGCTTGTGGGTATGCAGTCGTAAGGCTCTGAAATGGCGGTCTTTAACATAAAATGATATTAGTTTTACTGTTCAGAGAAACGTTATTATCTTTGTCTAGCATGTCCAAATGTGCAGTCTGTAGCGCTTACAAGAAAACAGTTTGCATTCCGCATGCAAATGCTGACTTAAAGGACTGATTCCCCTCATTGAAAATGAGTGGATTCCTTACAGGCACGCTCTACAGTCCATGAAGGCGCCACTATCCATTAAATTTCCAATTTGTTGTCTTTTTCCAGCGTGACCTTCCCAGTATCGGTCGAATGTCGCTATAGTGGGAAATCTTTGTTGTTTTAAAGTGAAATCAGGTTTTCTCTGTGAATCCTGGATTGTAACAACACGTCCACTCAAGCTTACTTGCCATTTCCACATTAGGGGACTCCCGTTACCCTTGATACTTACATGTGCTCATATGATCTTTATTTGAAGTGTAATTATCATTTGAGGTCCATTAGCCTCCCCCACATCACATCACAGCATTAGCCGCACCGACCATCCTGACAACACTAATTAGCGCTGTAATAGTTGAGGAGGAGGGTGCAGACCAAACATTTTGCCCCGGCTATATTTGCTCTCAGGGCAGGGGGCTGTGGTGGTGGCGGTGTGTGCGTGTGTGTGTGGAGGTGGTCAGCACAGTGTCCACACTACATTAGTTCCAAACTCCACCAGCTATTACCACCTTGAAGAACATGCGGTGACATTGCTTGTGTTTCAGGGGCCTATAATTGGTCTTTACAGAGAATTGTCATCCACCCACTCCACCCCTAATGTCAGCTAAAGCAATTGCAATTATTTCGTTCTTTCTTTTAATAATCCCCCATTGCTGTGCATGTATGATGTAAATCATCAGCTAACGACCCTATATCCCTATGTAGGATATATGCTGTGTTGCCGTAGCACATAGTGTTCTGTACTGTGTATGGCATTGAAGATGAGATTAGTGAAAACCATAATTGACTTTTCAGAAAGTGATCGATGAGAGCACCTCGCGGCTGACGGTTCGAAACGACACGCCTCCCGCATTGATAAGCACTCATTGGGGGGGGGAGGAGAGAGAGAGAGAGAGAGAGAGAGAGAGAGAGAAATAAGGAAAAGTATTCTACTTGTTGGATTGCAAGGCAGCAACCTCGACTCCCAGGTAATGGAACTGTCATTCTCTCTCTCCCAGATAAAAATCGCCTTCCCCCCCTCGCTCTCTCCTGCCATCCTCTGCCATATTAAAAGACGTATAAGTCGGCGGGTGGTGACACCATTATTGAAATACTTTTCTTTCTTTCTTTTCTCCCTCCAATGTTTTCTTTATTGCTCCGGGAGACAAACAGACATGGCCCTTGAAACAATGGCTTTGCATGTCAACACAGCGTCCGCTCTCTAGTTCTCATGAACAAGCCGTGTTTCTTTTTGTGGATCATAACATAAGTAGTGCTCTAATTGTCGTCTAATGCTATTTGTAACATGCAACAAGCACTTACAATGTGTGCTTTAGCTAAATACAACTGTCTTTAAAAATAGGTGACTATTGGGTTTTGGGTAGAATATATCCCAGTGTATCAGCATATGTTGCTAATTCAAAGTGGTTTTTAACAATTAACAATCTGAGTGTACACTGCTGAAGTTATTAATTGAATTAATACAAGGCTTTGACAGTTACAAGAGTCTATTGCTTTAATCGGCTGCGATTGTATTATTAATGTGCATGTCAATCTGCCCACTGGTTTGCACCCTGACAGTTATTGTTGAGGTGTGAAGGCGCCCCTCTCTCATTCCCCTCCAAGCAGCTTGCATGAAATAACAGGCTATGAGAGGTGTAGGTGGCTTCCACTGCAGAGCCAATTGGCCGCTGTCCCTCGCCTCGCCTTTTGCAGGAGGTCAGCCGCCACGCGTCACATGACTCATACACCCCCCCTACACACACACACACACACACACACACACACACACACACACGCACGCACGCACGCACACACACACTTGCCCAACCCCTTTCTACAGAAATTCTATTTCAGGGGTTAGATGGATGTGTGGAATCTTCTGGGCAGTCCCTTGCTGTGTGTGTGTGTGTGTGTGCGTGCGTGTGCGTTTGCGTGTGGAACAAATACAGAGAAATGGGGAGAAAAATGTTGGCTGGGAAAATACAGTGAAGCAGAAAGGCTTTTCTCCATCCATCCCTTCCCCACCCTGCCAGGCCTGAGAATCCATTATATGTGCCGTGTGGCGGCCAGGTGATACAGCCAGGAGGGAGAGAATCCCTAGGGAACATATACGGCTATGTCATGTCCCCCGTGGAGGGAAAGGCCACAGCTCTCCGGCCCTGTGGTCACCGAGAGACTGTGTGTTGCCTTACCCTGCAATTATTCTCCGTCTCAATCACACCCTTCCTCGTAATGGCCATTTTCAAAATGGAGACTCTTCAGTCAACAACAGTCAGCACATTTCCCATCATTGTTTTTCTGTATTCAGGTGCGTGTGTGTGTGTGTGTGGGGGGGGTGGGTAGAGCAGCTTGCATCAATCAGCTGTTATCTGATTTGGCACGCGGCTTGACCATTTGGTATAACATGCTGCCGACATCCCTGATAAATAAACCTGGAGGAGCTATCCGTCCCATCTGCCTGTACATATGTCGGCTGATGTAACTCCATGGGGTGGGAGCATCAACAATACACCCCACAGAGTTGGACAGCATGTCGTCCATCATTCATACCATCTTTCACATCTCAGTAGTTTATCAAAAGGCCTAGTATGTGACGTCATGAAGAGGGATCTCCATTCCCTAATATAATGCTACTATTAAGGCTGAAGATAGTTTATACTGTTGACTAATGCGTCCACGAATGCTCCTTGCTGTGTTTGTGCAACATTATAAGCTAGAAGGGAATATCAGTTATCTAGCACATTAATAAAGCATGATAACATGACATGAGTGTGATCAACGGTTCTCAAATATCTTTTATAAGACATACAAATAAATGGCATGTGATGGGTGGGGGGGGGGCTGATATGAATCACTTATTAGCATATATTAACATAAACCTCAGTAAAAACATGGAATGAATGTGATCAAAGATCACATAGCCTCCTTTGTAAATGTATGTATGGCTCACATGCACATATGTGGGATGTGAAAATGTAGGTGGCAAAATCAATTCTCCCCACCTTGCACATGAGTTGTCAACTGACAATAAACAGAGTGAATCCATCTAATATCTTCATGGAACACTTTTCAATTATAGCCCTATTTGCTACTTTGCCTCTGCCGATGCAACTCCATTACGTGCCCCCGCACATAAAGAAATCTCCATTTTCCTCCAGATTCTGAATTCTTCTGAAGCTAAGCGGCTGGCAACACATCCTTATTCCCTTCCTGTGTGGAGAACAGTGATGATAAAAGTGCAGAGGAAATCCTTTTTCATTATTTATTTCCACAATACGTCCTCATTACTTATTATCTCCCGGCAGTTAATATTATATATATTTTTGAATAAACAAGAGATAAGTGAAATCCCCATCTCTTCCCTCAACCTAGGCCCAGACCTGCAGCCTCAGATAATGAATGCAATTAAGGGCTTGCTGCAGTAAACCTGCCAGTAAACAGAAGGCTTAGCGCGACACAATATTAGACTTAGTGTGTTTAGGGTGGAAAATTACGAGATAGGCAGATGTGCCTATGAGGGAGGAAATATTTTGGCAGAAGAGGTAAACTGTAGGTGGTTCAAATAAAGTATACAGCTGACCAACAATGACGCTGTGTTGCATGTTATTTTTAACTTTGTGTGGACTGCATGTCTGGCAACGGCTGCGGGGAATCTTCCCGATGAAAGTTTAGATTTATCTGAGATGTATTGTATCCCTCAAACAAAATGATGCGATGTACATTGTTGTGGCTGTAAATGCAACGCATTTCCATCTTTCAAGGAACGAGGGCGTCACACAGCTACTCATCAGATTGCCTATTAAGTCTCTAACACTAGCTACCGAGTGGTTCCACAAATCTCTGGCGCATGACATGCCGGCTGCCTTTTGACAGCAAATAACGTGTTTGTGAACATTTTTGGGAAAATGACAAACACACCGAGTGGAGCCTCGGGCAACGCAGACCAAGCGAAACATCACAGTTGGGGAGCGGGGTTGTGTGTGTGAGGTGGGTGTGCGGAATAAATCCTGCCGACACATGCCTCCGCTGACGTGCCGCGGGCCATTTTATCTGCCACGGATAAGGCAGACCCGTGACTCTTCTACTAATCTGGAAATCATGTTTTCATTTTCTAATTTCGCGAGTGTACCGACAAGGTCTCTGTGGAGCGAGTGCTTGTCAGTCAACGAGGGATGCAAGTAGTGTGACAAAAGTCAGCAAGTCCAGCAAAGCTGTGAGGTATCGCACAATGAACAGGACTATAGAAGCAGTATTTCCCCAGAGGGTTGCATACTGTATGAATGTTCCCTGGGATCTTGTCGTCTTGCATTCCTGTGAAATCTAATACCATCATGTTACCTGTGTTGTTGATTTTTTGTCAGCTTTAAGATATACTTTGTATATATAAATATATAGATATTTAGATACTTGTACATTTTTTCATCTTAAATATTTGTATACAAATGTTTTAATTAACCAGGGCGTCAGCTCAGAAACATTGTTCATATTAGGTTAGGATGTAGGCTTCATAATATTTGTCATTTCTATAACAATTTCCTTGCAGGTGCCAATGATACAGTAGTCAATGGATAGTGCTGTCCCTTAGCTGCTTGGCTGAAACATGCGAGTTGTGAAACACTGCCCCATGACACATTGGGAAGTGATAATTGGCCAGCACTAAATGATGACAGCACTTCTTGCCTCCCCATAGCAAGAATTATAGCGTAGGCTGGGAGCAGTCAGGCCTTATTAAAATAAAAGGAGGTGGTTATGAATCCTGTGTGTCAGAAGGGCAGCTGACATTTGTAATGGCTAAGCTGTCCTAAATCACTGCAGACTTTGTTCACATACTGCCAGATGCATGCGGAATGATGTTTGTTGTTGCTGAAAGGTATAGACTGAGAGGTTTTAACCAAATCTATAGAGGATAGTCTATATTAATAACCTGAGCATACCAGACATCGTAGGATACCTTTTGTTTAATTTGAGATTTACAATTATGTAAGAAGTATATCTGGATTTGGCAAAAGATGCCCAAAAGGTATTTTTATGTAGCAATACTGCTAATGACATTCATTCATTTCCAGTCTCAGGAGGCACTACAAAGCTGTTTAGAAGATAAGGTACTGTAATGGCACAATTTTTCTTTGGCTTTACTCATTAGAAATAAACCCAGCCAAGGACCTAAACGCATTAAATAGTCTACAAAAAGCTCAGTTTTAAAAGCAGCATTTAAAATCTGGCTTTAGATAGCCGCCTCTGCATCATTATCTATAACTGAATGATTCATCTTTCAAATCCTAAATGCTGTTTAGTCCTCCCAAACAATTTAGAATAATAATGGACTAACGGTGGTAGGTCCGAGGTTAGGCTAAACAAAAGCCATATAAATGACCACCCAAAACAATCAAATTAAAGCAAATTGCACCTCTTCAGAAAGCGGCGAGGGGTCTGTCAGCCTGATGGAATCACCATTTCTCTGGATCATTTGGCATGGCGTCTCGCCTCCACTGCCCTGTTCTGCCGTAATGGCCTCCCAGACGGCGACACCATATTCCACATAAAAGGAGCCAAGCAGATGGAGACAAGGCGCGCAACTTCTTAATGTGATCAAAAGTTGTGTAGCTCTGAGGCCTTGTCAGGGGTTTCCCATTACCACGCTACCTATTTCCCCTCAGAGTAAATGACTCTAATAATGCGACGGAGAATTTGTTTTTCGGCACGTCGTGAATCTCGCTGAGAGCTTTTCCTGTGGCCTGTTTGTCAAAAGCTAACATCGCCTTCCCTACTCAGATCACAGACGCTTAAGTAGATGTGTGAGTGTGATTAGAGTATCTGTTATGGAGCTAACATCAACCCATAAAGGTGCAACGCATCTGTAAAAATACTGTTGAAAGCAAAAGTTTGTTGCAGATAGAAAATAATGTTTTGCATCAACAATATCGTCTTAGCTTTGGGATGGGGGGTGGCATAGGTGGGGGGGATTGTATGAAGTAACCATTCACCGACCTTTTACTGATACTGAGCCAAGAGCCCACAAAAGTATGAGGTTGCGATTTGCCTGTAGGTGTCTAGGTGAACCATCAATCCTGACATGGGCATATTTGACATTATCAGCTACAGTTGCCTAAATAAGTGCATCAGCATTATTTTATTAGTGGCCAGTCAAGCTACTTGACATTGTGTTGTTATATTTACAATATATTTATAACAGATAGTTTTGATATTCAGGTGGTTCCGATGTTTTACATTAAAATAGACTGTATTTAATTCATTGTTCTTATATGTTATAGTGGTTTTGGTTATTATGGTAAGACTGATTGACATCTTGTTGTTTGGGAGACGTCACCTTAGTGCAGCAATAATCATAAAGTTTGCATGAACCTAAAGTGATATGCTACACTGCTATGCCCATACATTGTGACAGTTGTTTATGTGCGAGTGTGAGCATACGCGTGCGTCTACGAGCACCACTAGATACTAGCTCTAAACTCCCCGGCTCCTCCCCTCGGCCTCGTTCCGTCGGCGCGGCTCCAGCAGGCTAATTATCACCGTCAATCACTACTGTCTCCAAGCAGGTTTATATACCCGGCACACTCACCCCACAACTCCCCCCATCCCCCCCGCCCCCTTCCCCTTTGGGCCCTTGCCCGTTGCCGCCCACGCTCCGACCAGGATTAGCTACAGCCCGGCACAACAAGTTGAGCACCACAGATGAGAGAGAGAGAGAGAGAGAGAGGCAGCTGAAACGAGTGAGGATTCAAGTGTTATGGCCTGGCCTGCCACTTGAACAGCTTATACGGTATATAATAATAATAATAATCATCAGAATAATATTCTTTTGTTATTTGCGCTCTACTCTGTATTTTTACGTTATATGTATTGTAGTGTTTTGCTACTGCAATGCCCACATTTCCGCCCAGGCATCAATATAAAGTTATGCGCGATTATTTGGGCTGGTGAGGCCATCCTCAAGTGATGTATTTACATGATTGTGCTTATGAGGCACAGACATGCTTGAAAAGTGGATAAGTAGTAGTAGCCGTGATACTAGCCTTGTGATTCCTAGGAAGTCCTAGGAATTCCACAAGTCCTAGGAAGAGGTTTGCCTATTCTACAGTGATTTAAACAATTTTACCATTCACTATTCTGTTACTCTGGGTCAGATCACCTGTAAAATACACCAAATACTGTAGGTATGTGGCACAAGGCTAGATTTACGGTCTAAACCCTTTTGTTTTCTCCTGTCAGCTATACTAATATAGCTGTGCTATTTAGCTGTATATTTAGAACTTATTTGGTTTAGTTTCAAAACAAAAACATAGAAAAAAGGCACATTAATCCCACTACATACACACACACAAACACACACACAACAGAATAGTATTGACCTTTCTTTGTTAAAGTAGTTTAAAAAGCCTATTCAGGAAAGGAAACACTTATTTGTTATTTTGTCAAAGGCACTCTTAAAAGAGTTGCCAATATTAAAGTATTTGATCAAGGCGGAGGCAAAGACCACAAGGTCCTAAATTAAACATCTCAGAGTTCAGAACCCTGTACAGAAGAAGCTCATTATAGACTTCCCGGGGTATACAGGATCACACTTGGGTGTTTTTCCGGGGATAATTACTACAACTAGGGGGCAGTGTTGTCCTTTCTTCTTTCCAGACAGAGTTCAGCTTGTATGAGTGTTCAGAGACATGGCTGGATTGCATCTCACTCTCTCAGTGGCCTCTCAGTGATTGCGGGTGACGGAAAGGGTGAGCCCATCATTGGGAGCACTCATTAGGGGGAACACCTGGGTAGAAGAACATCCCAGCCCACTGTGGTCAGGTGAAATAATACAAAGCAGCTGATTGAGGTCTGAAAAGCAAATACATATGGTGGTAGCTTGCCTGCTGAGGATGTTGACTCACTGGTCACTGCTGTCGTATAACGTGGGTAGATGTACATTCTTTGAAGACTGCAGTGCCCCATATATAAACATAGTGGTCTATTCTACCCAACTCTGGTTTCAAACTTGTACTTGTGAGGTCTAAAAGTCCAGAAAGCCCACAGCATTGTACAGAACCACCTTAAAGAATATGTTATTAGGGTTATGGAATTGGTGTTTTTCAACCAAACATCCTGTGAAGTATGAAAATATGTGGGAGCATATATACGCCTGGTTTCTCCCGAGTCTTTTTGTTGTCCGGAGGCCCTAGAGAGAGCAGGATGGAAGGTCCAAGAACTGTTTTCCCCCCACTGTAATCGTAGTCACAGCCCATTATGTCTGCTGGAACAGAACTGATCTGAAAACAGCAGCTTGCTATCTGCGCCCTGCAGTGGCTCCACTGTGGATACCCTTTCATGATAAACACCTTTCACTTTTAGAAACAAGCGCAGTGCAGTCCCCTGTATGGGTTCAAAAAGTTAAAATGGCAGGCGTAAACTTGCTGGACTTTCTCTGTTAGAGAAAGTTGCTTTTACAGGCAGGCTGGGACCATCCCACCCAGGGGATCACAGAATGGTTTCTGGGAGTAATTTTTAATTTGATAACATATATACAAAAATTGTTTCAATGCTATTAATTATTTTTTTATATATATAGATCCAGTATTTCAAATTACCCTCTTTCTCAAATGATAGGCACTGCTGTAAAGTTCTCAAATGTGGAGTCTATATTAAGTCTCACTATTTTTCATAAGCAAGGAAACATTTTGTGGGATGAGGACATCATCTAGATACCTCCCTACTGGTATAAACTGTAGACCGAGGAGGCCATTCTGTATCCGCAACCATCTCTGGAAGATTCTCTCACGGGGAAGTGTATTCCATTACTCCATCAGGGCTATCTATTCCCCCATCATGATTGGTTCTACTTTGCCTACCGAGGGTACCATTTCACTGTTTTGACAAGTGGAGCTCACAGCAGGCCTGAGACCTTGTGCAAACGAATAGAGGCAAATGTCACCGATGTGTTGCTTGCCTGCTGTGCCAAACCTCTCACATCAGCAATTCCAAGTGCCTATATGTACACCTACTGTGAAATTAGCTAAGCATTCAATTTTTATTACACAAGAAAACGATCAACTTCCCTCTCCAATCCTGCTCACTTGAGTTTTGAATGCAGAAAACCTGCCAAGGTGTGCAAAGGGCTCAACTTATTAAATTGAAGGAATATCTGGCTGACGAATTCAATACAACAGACTCAATATTTGAGTGTGTGTGTGTGTGTATATTGCGCACCTCCGATTAAATCCCCACATGCAAATTGTGATGCAGTGCCACCCCCTGCTTCAGTCCCCCTGGGCAACGTCAAGATTTTTAATCCGCTGCTGTTTTAGCGGTGGCTATGTGAACCACCTTTCCCCAATAACGGTGATGTCACCTCTCTGCAGAGGATTTACCTGGAGTGACGATGTGTGTTTGAGTGTTTTGTGTTTGAATGACATTGCCTGCACCAGAACACACGGCTGTTCTGGTGCAAATCACAAACAACATGACAATTTCAATGTATTGCTCTGAGGCTAACCATATCTACTGCATTTAATGAACCATGTGCAGAGAGACGTCCAAAAGCAGCCCGCACGTTTGAGATTGACAGCACTTGATTGCGGCACAGATACAGTACGAGTGGCGTAATTGTTGCATGAGGGCCACCAATAGAAGCATGAAAATCAACCACCATGTAGACAATCAGTTAGTGCTTTGTGCTTCATCAGTCAGCCTAATGTTTAATACTGTGGGTGTGATTGCCTCAGATTCTCTCCTGTGAGGTTTAAATGTCACTCAGGCGGTCGCATCTGTTAATGAAATAACACACTTTTATTGATATTCCGGTACTGAACGCCAGGTGTGTTTAGAAGATACACACACAGATACAGTAGTGCTCGCAATTTTCTGATGAGCTTTTATTATATTGTCTTGCTAACAGCGCGTTTTTTGGTAACTCAAAATACAGCCACATATTTATGTGTGCGAGGACCCCTGTGTATCTGTAATGTGTTGTCTGTAGCCAGGAGTGTGTGGGAAGTCCCTCTCCCAGCTGGTTTGATTAAACTTCCTTGCAATCTGCTCGGGAGGAAAATATTGATCATAGCTAAACAAAGTGTGCTGCGCGGGTTTCAAGTGGGCAGTTAGCTTTGACCCTTAGGAGTTCCTTGGTACCGTCTCAGATGCGGCTTCATTCCCCACCCCTAAAGGCCACGTCCAGCCACCTTGCCTTTGGGGATCTCGTTATGGCGGCGCGGTGTGACTTCTGAGATCCCAGGCCCAGGGAAGATGTCACGGTTTGGGGCGTCTGCCTGTCAGCTGTGAAGGCTGGGCGCTTTCATGGATGTTCCAGTCCGATGACGCAGTCGGCATCGAGACTTCCCCCGAAGGCAAAACAGCCGTTTTACCCAGATGAACCAAAAAAAGTAGAGCCGCGGGCACATTCGTGCAATTCCTGGGTGCTATGTTCAGAGAAGGGACATTCTTCTATCTTGTATGTTCTTCTGCTTTTCTAAATGTCTTTGTCTCCCTCCCCGAGTGTGTTTTTTTGTTTTGTTTTGTCTTCTGTGGGTCTAGTGAACACAAACGCGCGCACCGAGGGGATTTGTGGATGTGTACGAGCGGAGTGTGAGACTCGGGAGCACTGGGCGTGCCTTTTGTTAATAGAATACGCATGGCTGGGCCTCCCTGGGGCTGTTAGTGATGAGAGGAGAATGAAAATGTTAATGTTTGCAAAGCTGTCGTTGGATTCTCAAAGGCATCTTTGATTTACTCAGCCGCCACACAGGAGGGCAAAATTATAAGAAAAAGGGTTGATTTAGCTTTGATTGGTCCTGCGACTGTAAAGACACATTAAAGCTGTGATGACGCAGACAGGATTGACATGTGTATTTGAACTGACCAGTGCAGTTGCTGTCTACTGAGGGAGGGGAGTGTATTTGTACCCCCCCTTCTATACACATATGTTTTAGACTTAAGTGATGTGCACAATGACAGCAATGTAGCTATCCTCATGAATCATGAAGCCATGGTGGTACTGCAGCATATTGACGCAATTATATTTTGTCATAATATTCACTATTTTGGTTAGAGAATCTAATGGGGAATTTAATTGAGCTTTCACATTTAATAGCAGATATATGATTATTCATTATAGGGGGAAATATTGTATTGTGTAAAAGCAAAAAATGTTTTTTGGGCATTGTGACAAATGTATTTTCCTTTATCATATAATGCATTAGGAAGTTAATTAAAGCTCCACTACTCTGAATATGATTATATGGAATGTGACAAGTTTCAAATGTGAATCTATACAAATGTTGAATGGCTAAAGCTGTAAGTGAAGGTGCTAAGCGGTGGCTAACCTATTTGAGCTCCTTACAGTAGTAATGTACACGTCACACAGTGTTTACTAATTACGCAATCTCTATACTCCAGTATATGATTGGCTGTTAAATTGCGAATGTCTGTCTGTCTGATCCATTATGAAGGAAAAGGCCACCTGCGTTTAGATGACATGCCAAAAATAGTCAAATGTGTACACAACAGTTGACACTGTCTTTTGTTCTTATGGTACTGGCTACCATTTGAGCCACAAAGTACATATCGTTTTATCTGAAGATCTAAAGTGAAGACTTTTAGGGGCATAACGGCAATTTGTAACCCTTGTGATGTCCTTAAACATTTTGTATTTGGCCACCCGGTGGCGCCATCTGATTGTGTATGATTTTGTGTGCCACAAAGAGCTAGTGATTTGGGTCATTTTGACCCAGAGGACATTACGAGGGTTAAGAGACTGAGTTTTGAAGTAACATAGGGTAGTGGTAGTGGTACAGTGGGGTTTAGACTAAAGCCTGCATTTCCCCCTGTTCCCGATTGTCTCTTGTTACAAACAGCTACCTGCACTATTAGTGGCTATTTGTTTTGAGGCAAACAGTTGATAGATCTAGCGGGAATTACGAAAATCTGTTGTTTTGCATGATGTCTGGGATAATAAATCAATAAAAGAGTCTACATTCAGTCATTATGATGTAAATCAATTCCTCAGATTTCACAAGAAATTCAACCCTCTGGGGAGCAGTTGGAGTAATTATAATTGCAGGCGTTTGTTGCTGACAGTCTTATAGTATTACTGTATGTTGGGTATATGCATCATTAAATCATGTACACTAGGTAAATAGTGGAAAACACCTCGCATGCTAGCAAGTATTATAGACTATGAAACAACAAATGCCCACACTCACACGGTCTCTCACACACAGTGACAAGAGGGTTTGAGAATGTTACACTGCGGTTGCCCACGTAAATGGTTTCCATAGGACAAGCTGCCTTCTCTGTGGAACCTGCCGGTGAATAACTCCAGGCCTGAATTTGAGTCAAAATGTCAAGGCTTCCACCGCAACAGTGATGGATGGAACTACAGCATGAATCATTTTTCCCAATACAAAGTAATGGAAACAACCCAAAGTGTATTCAGCGCTGTATCTGTCCTCTTGTCATCACTGACATCTAACCTGATAGCTTTTGTGTACCGCACTTCCTTGGGTTTAGCTGAACTTGTTGCCTAAACTTTAATTTGCACCCTTTAGAAAAGAGGTATTCTTTCTTCTTTACAACCCCCTCCCCCGCCTTCTCCTTCCTCCTTGTCGGAGGCAGTTCATATTTGTGCTGCAGAATGGGGATAAAGTATTTCAGCAAATACCCACACTGACAGTCCATAGATCAGAGAAGGAGGGAGGACTTCAGCGCGTGTTCACCGGAGTGAGCGGCGGTGTCATGAAGGACGTTTCCCTTGCCCACCCCCCCATCCCCGTCTCCCCCTCACTTCACCTCCATTTATTATTGTAGGGCAGCATTTCTCTACCAGCGAGTGCTCTTGACATGTGGTGGTGCTCCTCTTTTCCTTATTTCTCACATTTAGTGTTGTTTTGAGGGCCGTTCTGTTTCTCGTCTGATGTTTGAACTACAGTAAGTACAGTAAGTTACCCAATATTCCTGATCGGGAAGAAATAAGAATAGTATAGAGCAGCATATATTTGATGACATTATATCGGAGAGAACTTCAGTTATCAATGAAAAATGCTTAACAGCTATTATAAATGTATTGTCAGGTAAATGTATATACTGTATTTTTATACAGTATGTTTTTTTCTTTTTCAATCAGAGTCCTTGGCAGGCCATTGGACCACTTTAACCAATCAGAGTAAGTGGGGATGATTTTATTAACACATGCACTTATTTACTGTCAGCAACAAATGAACTACCCACCTGGATGCTGATTGGCTCTGTCCATTCTGAATTAAGAGTTCCCTAGCTAATAAACTAACTGTAGAGGCAAAGCTTGAAAAATCGACATTGTTTTACCAGGCTACATCAGATTAGTTATGTATGCACATTATTTTCCCATATTGACTCTGTTGTGGCCTCCTTGATAGTGTGTGTGTGTGTGTCCCCAGAGAAACCTGACTAGTTCTATGTATCTAAATACCATTAGCAGGAGTCTGTATTTTGATAAGTATGAGAATGAAGCTGAAGTAAAAACAATGTCATAAAGTTTTACGGAGCATACTCACTGGAATAGCTAACCTAAAGAATACAATAAAACATGAAATACGGTTTAAAAAGTATAAACCCCTGCTTTCAAAACGATCCTGGTCGGTAGGGTTAAGACTACCGCGGGGGCAATCAAAGACACGACAACAACACGGTGTGCTGCTTTTCAGTCTGAACTTTCCTTTCCCTCTTCAGCCTCCCCGTAAAAGGCATTGTTTTTGTTTCAAGAACACACTTTCAGACAGTCTGCGGGCAGCCCGAACAGCCCAGCTCTACGCCACCCGATACATCTGACCTGCAGACCGCGTAGACGGTGGCAGAGTCCAAACCTCACGGCACACGGGTCTGGCCAGGAAAAGCACACTAACAAGTCGGCTGCTCTCTAACGACCAGGCAGTTCTGGATTTATCACGCACATGACCGGTTCCCACGCTCTGAAATGGCACTGGCGTATGAATCAGATGAGCCGTGTGTGTGGG
>JAODUG010055814.1:0-36264 GCA_027564795.1 Aphredoderus sayanus
GGTTTAGCGCCTTCTATCTGCCACAAAAGCTAGTGATTTGGGTCATTCTGACCCGGAGTACATTACAAGGGTTAAAGGACAAAGGCATCACATGATTGCTAAGCTAGGCTGAGTCTCAGCTGTCCACAATGCAGAATAGATGTACCCGCGTTGACTATAAAGGGATATTCTTCTAATCAGTTGATACATGAAGTCTAGCAGGAGCAGTTATTTCAGTATACTATTAAACAACCGGATCCCACACACATCGAAATCCTATCCAGTGTAAGTCATAGGTGTGCATGTGTTTAAGTAAAGTCTCGAAATAGCAAGATTGATCTCTCAGAATTACGAGATCGTTTCTCAAAATGAATTATGAAAAGACTCTTTAATTTCCAAATGAATGCAGTGCACTTCCGTAGTGGGAGAAGGCTATTACTGTAGGTGCCCATCAGAACCAGGAGATATAGGGTGTGTGCATGGCATGGAGCAGGGCTGACAAACCCTCGGGATAATATTTAGGATTGATAGCTCAGAGATGTAGTGCCATTCCTTCAAGAGAAGATGAGCTTACCCACCCCTCTCCTCCTCCTCTAATGGTGGTGTTGCCTCTGTCCCTCTAGAGAGCATCTCTCTCTCTCTCTCTCTCTCTCTGTCTGTCTGTCTGTCTGTCTGTCTGTCTGTCTGTCTGTCTGTCTCTGCCTCTCTCTTTCTGTCTCTTTCTCACTGTTGGTGAGGTTGAGAAATTCTAGGAGGGAGTGAACGAGAGAGACTCCCAATCTAGCTAGTGATTCCTGACCCCTGCTTAGGCAGACCAGACAGTTTTCATTTCAGTTGTACATGCTCCGTTGGCTCAGGCTTGTGTGTTTTCTGTCTGCCTCTTCCTCACTATCTTGCTGTTGGTTGGTTTGCCTGGTACCTAATAGGCAGCTGTGGTATGGAATAATAGCCAGAGCTTCTTATTATCGTCATATTATCACTGTGGCTTTGATGTCACCTGTCACTAGAAACCGCCCAGCCCCCCAACAACAGGAGAAATTGGCAGAAACCAGCCCAGGTGGTCTGCATGATTCTCCTGTCGCCTCACATTCAAGCATGCTCATCTCTGATGGAGTCGGGTCCCCTTTGAAGGATTTAAGGGTGCCAGATTCTTTAATCTCCTGTTTGATGTGTTTTGGTATATTTTAGGGAGCCTGTGCGCTAGAGGTGGAGAATATTATTGCTGTTGTTATTAAAACTATTTTAATACAGTGAGAGAAATTAAGCAACAGTAGGGCAAATTAAATTGGGTTTAATTTTTTGTTAACTGGTGTCCATTGGGCGCAATGCTAGACTCTATTCTTGTGTGTAATTTAGTTGAACAACACACGAAAACATGAGGTTTTCGTGTGTACACATGGTGTTCCTCCCGATCTGTGTAGCAGTAACTGGGCCGATTTAGAGGGATTGAGTGACACTGGGTCAGGGCTTGCCCCGTGTGATCGTCACAGAAACTATGGCCTTACTGCAACACACACACGTTTGACCCAAGGAAAACGAAAAAGCCCCTGTTGTTTAAAATGGTTTTTCCAGCTACACACATACACACCAGTGATCTGTCACCTCTCAATCAATCAGTTTCTCTTCACGCTGCCCAGAGCTCTCTCCCTCACGGGCATGCGCTCTCTCTCCCCCTCTCTCTCTCCCTCCCCCTGCTTTAATCTGCTATCATCTTTACCTTGCATTTATCCTTTCTTTGACCCCCCCCCCCACCAGCACAAGCACAGACGCACATTTCTGTTCTTTCAGTCTCTCTGAGCCCTCTATTATGCGCCCTGCCCCCCCTGCCCCCTCCTGTGAGCAGCGGGCCATTCTGCAATCCCACAGTGACTGCTCCGGTAAAGGTGTGTGGGGTAAAAATAAAACCCACAGCAAAACATCTTTACAGTACAGCGACAAACTGAAAAGCCTCAAATGTCAGTTTGTTCCTAAAACACGTCCTTAATCTGCTGTAGGTGTTTGTGTTGCGTACATGCAGCCACATGTACCACGTTGAAGCTGAGCTAACGTTTGTGCTGAGGCACCTCCCCCGTATGACCAATTGTGTGCAGCCTCACCGCTGCCCATTGTAATGAGGGATCAGGGCCAACCCTGCAACAAGATTGGGGTCAACGTGGTGCTCCATTCCCCTGATCTCTCATCTATCTCTGGCAGGCTGTGTGAGGGATGCAGGCCACAGAATGGGGAGCGCCGGAGATTAAGCTGAATGGAGAATCGCTGTGTTGTTTCAAAGGCATTAGGGAGATGTGTATGTGTCGGCCAGAGTCATTTTTCTGGAAGCCACTTTGGGTGGATAGATAAATGTTAGCCAATTCCTGGGATTATATAAATGCTACATGACAGATAACAAGCGTTGGCTGGCCATGCATGTCCAGAGCGTACAGTAGTTTCCACCTGTGGATTTAGTATATTATTTTAGCTTAATGCTGACATCCTCTTTTCTGAGGATCACTCACACACACACACTCGCAAAAGTAACTGCTTTTATTGTGTCTCTTTAGTCTGAGATGTAGAGTGGCTTCATTAAAGCCCTGCGTAACTGCTTTACACAGGGCTTTAGAGGTAGAACAGCAGAGACCATTCCACGGACAGTAGGCCTGGCTGAAACAGTGTCACTGGGGAGGCTGCCGGTAGTCGATGACATCCTCCATTTTCTGTGCGTTCACTGACTGATTAAGTCCACTGGGTAGCTGTTGTAGCTGAAGGAGAGAGCCCTATCTCTGCTCTCCAGACACCTTGCTGTGTGTATGTGTGTCCTCCGTCTAGGCACAGGTGCACATGCATTCTTAAAGGGTTTGTGTGTTTTTGTAGATTGCTTTTGCGTGACATCTCATTTTTTAACACAGGAACCCCTGTTTGATCACCCGCTAGGTGGCTAGTGAATGCTAACACCTCCAATACAGGCACTGGAGTGTCCGCCTTAGTCTTGACTACAAAAGGACAGTGGAGGAGAAACTGTATGGTGTCGGTTGCCACGGCAACATCAACGCACACCTGCTCACGGCGGACACAGGTGGGAGCAGAAATCAAAAGAAGTAACTGCATCTGGCCCCGATTGCCTAAAATTATCCCCAGATTATTGGCTGGTGCTCGGGAGGTGGCTACCATCAGATTGAGATGCCAGGTGATGTTAGTCGCTCTACGCTGAAAACGCCGAATTCCAAATGAAAAGCGACTGCCTCATTGAACACAAGCCATTTCTGGTCTTCAGTGCCCTAAGGCTGGTGCAATTCCTCAGTTCTAAAGCAATGGGTGTGATAATTGACTGCTGCAGTCAGCAGATGAGAATAAACTCTGCTTGTGAGCGGACACAGAGAAACCACCTACAGTCTGTTTGGACTGCAAATGCATGTCATGGTTCTCCTCCGCCTGAGATTCCTCTCTGTTCTGCCTCCCACCCCCACGCCTCCTTTATCACCTCGACGACCGTGCCGCTTCCTCACTTCACAATGATGCATTATGCATCACCTGAGGTACGTGAGAAAGCCACGCATTAACAAACTCTGCCACTGCTCAAGGCTTTTCACCAGGCCTAGGAGATTTCTCTTCAAAGCTTCTCGGGTCTATGTTGACCTTATGGGAGGTGTTATGGCGTCATTGGGAGTTGTACTGCTAGGGTGACATGTTAATTGGACAGTCTTGACAGAGCAGTATACTGTATGCTCTTCTGCTCTTTCTCCCATTACATATGAAAACCTAGTTCCTATAGGGCTAGTATTATTGGCAGAAATTACCTTTTTAATCTGTTGTAAATGGATGATATATTCAAGAGGGGTACTCTGGCGGTTGTGACGTGAAGACAATCTTGGAGTCAGATACTATGCCTGGAGAAAGATACGAGTAAAATAATTCATTCGATAATGCCTATATGCCCAATAACTAGGCCTATATAGTGTTAGAAATACATAAATACAAAATGTCGGTGTGTAACGAGAGCCTTGCGGTTTCAGGGTTCGACTCTTAGCTGAAAGGTCATGTCTGTAAGCATTCTTGAACAAGATGTCTAACCCTTATCTGCTTCCTATACTGTGTAATTGTACTCAGTAGAAGTTGCCCTGGATAAAAGCGTCTGCTGAATTAACAAATTGTAATGAGGGACATCAAAAGATGTATGCAATGTAGAATTACATCTGCAAACAACTGCATCTTGGCACTATAGTCTTAATGTATTTTACCACTCCCCTCAGCTCATTTAATTCCAAGCACTTTGGCTGTCTCATTACTACATCTCAAACCTCCCTCAGGCTTTCTACCCATGTTTCTACCCATAGAACCTGGAATCTCCTTATTTGCTGGCAGCACACTGCATTGTTAGAATTCTCCTTACGAGCCATTGCTCTTAATTTGGATGTTGGTTTGCTCCCAGTAAATTAATCAGGCAGTGGCCTGTAGCTGGAACAGATGAGATGCACAATAATAATCCTTTCCATATCAGAACACAAACTTTCATTTTTGGATTGAATTCTGAGTTTATCTTCTGGTTGTGGGTTGGCTAATGCTGATAAGTGATTTCTAATATAGCCAAACATACAATCAAATAACAATGCATAATCCTACACAGCTGGACTTGGTTTTTGTCTTATGCCAAAGTGGTACAATGTATTTTGAAGTAAACCCTTTGGAATTACCTGCATATACACTTAAAACATGGTCTGATCTTATAAACGGCAATAATGAACAAACACAATCTCTTAACTAATAACACACATTCTTGTATTGTCATATTTAATAAATCATTGTACGTTGGGAAAAGTATATTAAGCGAATTACTTAAACAAAATCTAATTTAAGAGATTGAGACAAGATTGGCGGTGTGATTTAGAGCTTCTGTGACTCATATAAACACTTGACACATTTTGAATTTGCTGTTCCAAAGAAGCATCTGCTGATGTGAACCATGCCTTAAAGACCTATGATCACGATTCGCTGATTTTCATAAAGCTGGAGAGTTTATATTTTCATCATGGGTAAGGGTTGATTTTGAAATTATTTTACTTGTTTATAAGGCTCCAAGTTGTTTAACACATTTTATCGTCTCTGATTGCTTATCCAAGTATGTTCTAAAACGTTCCATTAGGTTGTCTAATGCTGGCTTGTTCACTGTCCCAAAAATGAAGCGTTCAATATAAATTTTATATTTCCTGTTTGTAGGTCCTACTTGTTCTATATTTCGTATGCTTTTTTTGATCTTATACCGGTAATGCTTTTATCAAGTTATTTTACAACAGCTGCATTTAGTATAATAGGTGCTATATAAATTCTACTGTACTGGCTACTCTCTGTAGAAGTGGATGCCCAGCCAAGAAGACTCCAAAGACACAATGCAGAATGCTCAGTAAGGTTAAAAAGCACCCTAGAGTGATAGCTACTGGCATTAAGGAATCATTGAAACTAGCCAACATTTCTTCTGTGATTCTACCATGCTCAAAACAGTGAATAGGCATGGAATCCATGGCAGGACACCCCAGAGGAAGTCGCTGAAAACATCATACCAGCGGTGAAGTCATGGTTTGGGACTGACTTTGTATCTCGGGGCTTGGACATTTATGTTTGTTAATCATGTATCCCTACAGGATAATGACAGGGTGGCTGTCAAACAGCTGAAGCTCAGTAGAAGTTGGATGATGCAGGATAATAACCCTAAACATTGTAGTACAGTATATCTTCTAAAGAATGTTTTCAAAAAACAGTCAGCCTGGAGTGGACCAGTCAAAGCCTAGACTTTAACCCAATAGAGATGCTGTAGAATGGCCTCCAGAGAGTCTTCCACACCAGACAACCGAAGGATATAGCTGAGCTATAGCAGAATGGTACAACATTCCTTAAGTTTCCGCTGCAGAAACCGGAAGCACTTGTTTGAAGTTATTGTTACCAGGGGAGGTTCAACCTCCAAGGGTTCACTTAACGTTTTCCACTAGCACAGTCTTGATGTTTAATGGGTGTGTGCAATGAATACATGAAAGACATGGTTGTTTTGTTTGTTGTTACAGTAGCTTAAGCACATAGTGTTTGTCTATACTTGAATGACCAGATCCCATTTTAGGCCCAATTAATGCATAAATCCAGGTAATTCTGTAGGGATCACATACTAATTCATGTCCCTGTATATGGGTGTACTATGTAGCAGTGTTATTACAATTCAGTATGCTTGATGCTGTATTGACTACAGCATACAAATGTTGACTATTACTGTATCTGTTAGTTTAGATACACTCTTGATAAGCTCCCATTGCCCTGCCAGATAAATACCCATTTCTGGGTATTTGTGGGGAAACAACTGACACCACCGAACCACTTGTTTTCTATATAATTATGATTTTCTTACCTGCTTCTCTTTCAACCTCTGATCTTTGTATTTGTATTGAAAACATCCTTGTAAAGGATGTTGGAACTGCGTATTGTTGGCTGTCCTTGGGGGGGGAAAAATAATCGAATCAAATATGATTCTGATATTCTGACGGCAGAAGGACAACAGGGATTTGTTTTCTCTGTTCTGAGTATAAATGAAATGTGTTGGAGATCCTTCTTTTACTCAACTTGGCTGGTGCCTACAACAATGAAACGCTGAGATCAGGAGTGTCTGTATACTCCACCTTGAGCTGAGTATACTCAGAGCATCAAAGAAAATAGTTTCTCATTCATTTATTACCTTGGTTTACACGTTTCAACTACATTGTGGTTAATTTCATTCACACTATTATTGGTCTTTGAAGATGGGGTAGGGTCACTGTAGGTTGCGGGTGGCTTAGTGTATTTATGTGTCCTTCTTCATTTCTCAGAGCACACTTACAGTAGCCTCATGGGACCATCTTGATCTCACCAGCTTCAGTTTTTATTCGCTGTGAGAATCAGTCTGGAGAGGCAAGCCATCCTTTCAATTCTGTCCGGTATATCTAACGCGTGACCAATCAGTGTCATACTGGTTGCTACGGGCGTGGTTTAGGTGTGAAGACAGCAAAAGCTGGTTTAGGTGTGACAACAATGGCGATTCGTACAGATAAACGGATTGTTCGTCCAATCACCTGCTAAGTATTTTATGAAAGGGCCTGCTCCTTTTAAAACAGTTTCAATGGATGGGCTGCCCAGATAGTTGTGTGCACAGTACTACGTTACACTTAAGGTGCCAGAGGTGTTTCTTGAAAAAAGCACCCACACCCTCCCCGCTTCTCATCAGCTTCCTCTCTGCCTCGGCCTCTCATTCCAGTTAAATGCGTTCAACTGTCTCAAAAAAGCATCTCTCCTGGCAAAAAAAACAGGGGAAAGATAAAAACGTTGTTTCGCACTTTTTCAATTTTCCCCTTTTCCTTGCTGGGTTTAGCTGGTGGCAGGTCAAAGCAGTTTGGATCAAAGGGGCGGGCAACACTCTCTCATGGTGTGCTCTTTCTGTTTGGCTTGACTGCCTTTCAACGCAAAATTCCTTTAGTTTTTTTGGCTCGGAGAAAAATACAAATTCAGGTTGCGTGTGTCTTCACAAAAATATTCAACTTTGTTAAATATGCCACTTTTGGTTCCTTGCCTCTATAAAATTCCATCACACCATAATTTAGTTTAGTGATTAAACTGGAAACTAATGTATTTTGGTTTTGGTGTTTCTCAAAAACATGCTTCTAACGTGGCTACAATGCAACTTTGCTTGTATGTAGCATATCATTCAAGATCTATCTTTAGAATAGATTGGAATGGTTTCTAGTTCATCAACCACCTTGAACATGTACAGTCAAGGAATCTAACCGCTTCAATATTGGTCTGCTTCATTAACGGGCTGTAACCAGGCTGAGGGTCAGCTGTGAGCTGGTTGCCATGGAACAGTACCCCTGAGCAACAGAGGTGAGAATAGACTAGAGGCGTGGTGGAGGAGAAACAGGCGGAGCGTCGGATGCATTGTGTGTGTGAAACAAAGCCTGTCTGTTGAGGTGTCGGTGGGGCCTGCTCAGGCTTGCTGCCACACCATCGCTGGGGTGTTACAACACTAGTGTCGGCTTGACGAAGACTGATAAACAACCCAGACAGAGAGCATAACAATAGTATTTTGTAAGAGGGAGCTGAACATGGCGGTGTAAAATGTATCCCTGCTTAAAAAGCTCCAGATTTGGATGCTTTTCGAGTGTGTGTGTGTTGTGTGTGTGTGTTTGTCCTCATTTCACGTAGATGCCCTGATCTGTGTGTGAGATGGCCTTGGGGAGGCCATCGGCATTCCTCCTCACCCCGCCACAGTGTACCCCCCCCCCCTTCCTTTTTCCACACAGCTGCCCTCTGATTGGAGCAGCCGGGCTCCCAAGGTGTCATGTTTGTGTGGTGTGAATGTGTGTGTGTGTGTGTGTATGTGTATAGAGGCTGCTTTTGTCAGTTCAGTTTGTGAGCAGGCGAGGTGTGTGTGTGTGTGTGTGTGTCGGGGGGGGGATGGGCGCAGCGTGTCTGAGGAGTTTGAATCATTGAGTGGAGCCTGATGAGGCTTGATTTGTGATTAAAAGTAATAAACAAATAGAATTGGGTACAGGCACCCTGCTGCCACTGTTGATGTGCTGTAACAGGGCCGCTCAGTCCTGCAGTACGCCAGCGTTCTGCGTGTCCGTGTGTGTCCTTTCACAATCACACAAACCATGCACACATGCAGGAGCAGTGTGGCGTTCCCAACGCTTCATCACGTCTGCCTTTACCTCCGTCCCCGCTGCCTCTCAGCAGCTCTCTCTGCCGCCAGGTCTCCATCCCTGACTGCACTGTACAGTCGTGTAAATGTCTGGTAGCGCTTATTATTGATTTCTTCTTATTTTTTCAGCCATTGTCAACACAGTCCTACCTGCTTAGCTCGCCATCTAAAAAGGCCCAAATGTCTCCATGAGAAGACGGATGTGTAATCCCCTCACAAAGTTGCGTTAGGCACACGCTAGGCTAGCAGCCAGGAGGTGCAAAGAAGGTTGAGGTATAGCATTCAAGATCAAAGCATGTTTGGCTTTAATGGCGGGCATACATGTATTGCAGGAGCTTTCCTAAGCATTTACTTTTGGCTCGTGTACTTGGTGTATATTGCACAACATCAGTCGTCCACCATCTGTTAGGGTGAGTGTATAAACATGCAGGCAGGCAGGCATGCACCCGTGCGCATGCACCCGCGCGCACGTTTATCCATCTTTGGTTTTTGCTTGGCTTACTTTTCCATTTTCCTGGACGGACAGGAGGTTGTGCAAGGACTCACGATAAGGGCTTATCACACAGATTGACTTTGTTCACAGCCATTTATCATAACATCTGCTCTGGGTGTTGGTGTTCGCCTGCACATGGAAGGCCTTACTGCTGGTGCAACACTGTCCAGGTGCTGGAGAGATGTTCTCATCCCTTTCCATCAGGCTTGATTGATTGACTCGATGTCTCCGGTTCTCTGGCCGCTTCTGTATGTCTGCCTGAGATATACAAATAAAAACAGCTGGTGGTGTTTTTTTTTTCTTCTCCCCTTGAGGTGATTTATATACAGTAATGGGGGTAAAGACATGGGTGGGAAAAACTGCCCTCATCAAATACTGTACAGCCATTGTTTGCAAAATAGCTGCAGCAAGTGAACAGTAAAGCATGCTTATTAACAATGTGTAAAACGTATGCCTCTGGATACACAACAAAACATAATAGCAGCAGTTGTTACTTAACATAGAGCAAGTGTTTTTTTGTTGTTGTTTTTTTTAAATCATTATTTGACATCTGGATCAGTGTCAGTATTTATCATATGTAAGAGTTTACAGCTGTGATGTGTTGATTTACATTAAATATATCAATCTTGTTCAATGTTGAGTTCCCATGGGTATAACATTGAGAGAATATTTGAAAGATGGATATTGGAAACAAATGCCTATAAGTATTAGGTAGATTATTTTTCTACGTGGCTAAAAGCTCTATGTCTACTGAATACAAGTGATTTTAACTATAGGCCGGTAATGATATGAATTTCATGGTCAACATTTATATTAATCAACAGTATTATAAAAATGTTCGGTTCAGCCTTTCTTCACTAGGGTTGTGTTTTCCTTCGACAGAAAATAATAATGTTTGGCATGGAAGTACCTATTTATATTGTATAATTGTAAGCATTTAGTTTTTACAGAACAGTTGTTCTACAGCTTTTAATGGCTTACTTGTCAATTTGCATTCTTCCCCTCACCATAAGCTGAGCAGACCAGATAATTGTACCTAAAGAGGCAACACAACACTAACCTGGCCTAGAATAACCACACCAGCCTAATGAAAAAAGACACATGAATACACCTTAAGATGGCCGTTTCCAAAATGATCAAGGATGTATGCCATAATCAGTGACATCATCACCCAGCGCCACAGCTGTCTCTCTAACATCTGCTGCCACCAGCATGCAATGCTTTACACACACACACACCGAGTAATTAAGTGTCTCTGTATGGAACAGTGTAATCTGCTAGCGCCTGTGTTTTGACAAATTTCCCACACCTTGTTGTTTGAAGTAGCTGAAGGTGATCCAATCACCTGCTGAATATTAGACATATTGGCACCACCTTTTTTTTTTCTTCTTTTCTTTCTATTTTCCCCAAAGGAGCTTCCACATTGATGCGCAGAGTGGAAACGGTCTGTGGAGTTTGTGGTCTTGTTGCATGCATACAGTCTTGTTGTCCAGCGGGCATGTTCAGTGTACCATGGCAACCGTGGTCTCCAACACAGCTCCTCAGTGGTGCTACTTTACACTTCATCCACATGCCCCCTCCACCAAGCAGTGGAGCCCCCCTTGTGTGATGTGCGCTACAGGGGAGGGGCTGGAGAGAATGAAAGAGATTGGGAGAGTGATGTTGGGGAATCAGACAGTCCACCAGCAAAGAGGCAGTAGGGAGAGAGAGAGAAGCAGGAGGGTACATGCAGAGAAGGCCAGGCTGTGGAAGTGAGAGGGGCTTGGCTGTGTGTGAGAGTGAAAGGCTAGTATTATCCCTCTGGTGCTTATCTATCTGTCTAGCAGCAGCACAGCTCTGGGTGTGTTTGGTGCTTTTATCTGGATGGCCTGCTGAGCTGCAGAAGGAGAAGGGATAACCCCCCTTGTCCTCTCCTGTTTCGTCGTCTTCTTCACATAGCAGAAGAATGTGAGGACAGTCCACCGATAGCCTCTGTGATAGCGCCTGTGGAATGTGATTGTTCCCCCCTCCTCACTATTCAGTATTGAGCCCGTTGACATAACGGACAGCGCTTTGTTTGAGCTTGTCCTGCCATCGTCTCTGTCTGGCCTCACCTCCACCTCTGAAATGAAAGGCCCTGCTGTGTCGGAGGGTCGGGGAGCAGGGAAGGGGTTGCCGTGACAATGCGTCTGTCTGAACTCCAGTAAAGACCAACCGAGCCAATCCCCTTTGTGCCCCAATCTCCCATGGCAACGACCTCTGCTGAAGGTTGGCCTCAAAGCAGGCTAGGAAAGAACATAGTTTTTTTCTTCCCTGAGATAAAATAAGGGCAGTTTAACGTGGTTAAGGGCTCTAATGCAATCGGTATTGTTTCAGTCACAACTTAATTAGCTGTAATGAAATAGGCTCCTTTGCTCCAGACTGTGCGTGTTGGCTGGTTTAACTTTGAGCAGGAGCAGACAACATGTGGGTGGCACACGCGTGCATGCAGCCAAGTAACAACTACATATTGCTGATTCATTTATATTCATCGCACGCTGAGGAACATGGAGGAATATAAATTCTGACAGAGGTGCTGTGCCACTAAACAGCTCCCTTCTCAGACGACGTCGGACAGACGAGGAAGATGGGAACATTAGGAAGATGCCCATAATTAATCCCAGTGCAGAAACCTTATTTGATACTCTCTGCTAAAGTAGGCGAAGGCTCCCAGATGTGTTAGGGCTGTCGCTCGCTTAATGGCTTCACGTACTGTAGATATTGACTATTTTGTAAAGGAGAGTGGCTTGCGGTGGAGCCATCTATCTCTGGCTGACAGCCATTTTGTGTCCCACTGTCTCCCATGCAGCTACACGGTTTAAAGGCGGCATTTCTTGCAGAACGGCTCATCAGCTCTTAACTGAATGTTGTATTTAAGTTGGCTATAATTGGTTTTGTCCGGCGAAGTGATTTGCATAGCACTGCTGTGTTAACGATGCATTAGCCTACATATTCCCCGAAAACACACCACGGATGCACTGTAATGTAAGCAATTCATTTGAATTGGAAATCAGCATTTTCTCACTGAGGGTGTCAACTGGATGTTCCCATGGCAACCCGGCGGTCCCCGTCATGCGTCCTCTCCTCCCTTCAGTGTGCTCCTTGCCGTCACGCAGGCAGCGGGGAAGCTGTCTCTGTGCCAACTGTGCCATGAGACTAATCCTTCCATGTCGCGTCTTGTCTAGACACGACTCATTTTGCACATTTTCATTTAGACTAATGCGCTTCATGTCCTTTATCTTTACTCACACATGGCGGGTGTGCCCAGTGTGGGAAGTCACTGGATTGTAAATGTGGATGGAAGGAGGTGACTCTCCTCACCTCCTAGTCTTTCTCCAAACAGCTGCAACCCCGGGCCCCATCTGTTGACAGTTTAAATGTTTATAAGGTCATCCTTAGTGCAACATCTGGTCTGCACCCGGAGTGGTTTATCTGCTCCGTTTAAAACGTGTGCTATGCTAAGGGCTGATAGAGCTGTTAGCAGAACTTTCACACACCGGAGGCGCTGTCTTTTTTTTTCTTTTTAAAGAAGAGACTTTTTTTAGGGTGTGTCACACATTTGCTGCAGTTTTAGTGACCTTTTTGCTGTTGTACCATTTCTAACGGTGTTGCAGATAGTATAGGAGAGTAATGAGAAATACTCCCCGTCTCTTTCACTCGCACACAAACACATGCCCGTCTCAATTCTGACCTTCCTAATGGACGAGCAAGGTCATGTGTGTGCCTGAGCCACTCAATGATGAGGGCTGAGACGAACAGGGGAGCTGGAGGCAGACACGTAGAGTGAACGCAATACTTCTGTATAGCTCAAAGTGTATCAAATGTTATAGTGCATGTTCTAATTATAAATGGTGACTTTGAGAGTGAAAATCACTTGTTAAATGTATATTTTGTTAAAGCCCTAGGACTGTCTATCATGCAAATATGCCGTTAGGCTTAGTGTGCCCTTTTTTAATTTTTTATATATAATACTAAATGTCTTCCCTTTTTTTAAGTGGTTGTAAGGCCAGGTTACATCCTTCTATTACCTGTTATTACAGCCAGGTATCTAAATAACCAGTCTGAATCTGACGCTAGTTTCGAAAATATATCCATCTCCTGTCTGCCTTGTCTTGTTTGTAGCTGGACGCCACACACTTTTGCAAACTTAGTTCCTACATTTTCCTACAGATTCACCTTATTTTTGTAGTTTTGAAGTTGGTGTGAAAATAGTTGGTTACACTGGTTTCAGGAAAAACATATCTTAAAGGAGCTAAAGGAATGCATGGTTGCATGTGTATTCATGCTACATATCTTTGGAAAGATGAGACGTTTGTGTGATTCGATTGATGGAAACCATATCGAGACAATCATGCTTTTGTGAGACCACCCACCTACAATCAATCCATAAAAAAACTTTTTGGCAACTCACCTATGAAGCCTCATAATAATCCACAGATCGATAACATTCCAACAAAAAACGATCTTATTACATTGATACAAGTTGGCCCAATCCAGTAAAATGTTTAGTCCAAAACACACAAAAGAAAATACCCACGGACACGGTTATTAATATTTAATATTAGGCTTGACAGATGTGCCTAAATGATCAATGTTTTTTTCCGACATCAACTCTAGTTTGCATGTAAACAAGGACCATGTGGTATCAACATGGCGTTTTGAAGGTCCTGAAGTCTAGCCCAACAATAAACACTGGAGAGTCAGATGGTTATTGCGCAAGTGTGCATCATGTAAAGGCAGTTTTAATGATTGAAGATCTTATATAACACATCTATGCAAGTAGCAACATAATTGTTTGATTAGTCACTGTAATATGATTTAGATAAAATTATAATACAATTTTGATAATTTAGGAAGAGTAGCACCATTCCATTACCGCATTACAGACAAATGTAGTGTGATTACAGTAAGGAATTTATTTCTGAAGCACCTTAGTGGCCACTATCTGTAGGAGGACTTACTGTGGTAAGGAAGCTATATAGTCGAATGTTTAAGGTAGAGCAGCACTTTTACTCCAATAAAACAATTGTTTGTTCATGTTTCTGTTGCAGTTCTCTAATGTTGAACATGAAAGATCCACACTGACATGACCAGACTGCATTTTATAATTTCATTAGCATCTTCGTCTTGTCAGGCTTTATACAGGATGACAAAGTGCCACACCAACCACTCTTATTAGATGTACAGACCAACATCATCCGTTAAGTTGACTTTATTGTTTTCACTTTTGTCAAACAGTCAGACTGAATCTATGTCAGACAGGTTCACCTTCTGTGACCATTACTCAGGACTGGCATTTTTAGTTTCATTGTTTAGAATGAAGTTGCAAAAAACAGTTCTCCTTTTTATTCTTATTTGATTTAACTGATGAAAAATATAGCTGCTTATTGTACATGTCTCGTTTGACACGTCTTCAACTAGCGAGCAATTTTATAATGCATCTTATTTAGACGGACATCATAGCTTTGTGAAATACTCAAATTGACATTTGATGGCCTGTATTAATGTAATAAAGCCGTAGAAAGGCAACCTCAGCTCATCTTAAATGAATTAAGTGTAAAATTAATTCATTTATCATAGACATGCACAGCCACTTAAGTAGAACACTATAAAAAGTCTCCCCAAGGCTGAATATGCCAATGGGAAGAATCACTTTTTTTAACCTAACAAATTCTTACATGCCTTTTATTAAATAGAAATGATAGAAATGTAACACTTGAGGCAATGAACAACTTTTTCTTTTTAGACTTCTGGAATGGTGTATAAAAAAACAGTATTTTCTTGCATCAAAAGGCAAAGGGTTTTTAGAGTTACTGTATAACATATTGCAGGAATTGGTGTGTGTGTGTGTGTGTGTGTTTATGATCATTTTTATTTCAAATGTAAAATGTGAAGTCTTAAAACTGAATGGGAATGTTTTAAGTATATAATAAAACATGTATATATTTTAGATTGATTAATAAAAACAATCAAAACCCCACCAATTTGAATACACGGCCTCATTACAATACAAAAGCTGAGGCAATTCAAAACCCAGGAACTAGGAGAGCAATGCTTTTATGATTTTTGTTAGCTTAATAACATCTCATACATTTCTCGAAATCTGGTAAAAGTGACAAAGTAATGTACCCGTTTTTCTAACCTTTTTTGAAGTACAAGGACGAGTGTTGATAGGAATCTGTTAATATTGCAGTAGACTTTGTAATGCTCTTAGAACTGTTCTGCCCGTAGCCATGGAACCATCAATTAATGAATTAATTACCTCTTGAATTGTGGCTGGTCTTTAAGGGAACACAGAATGAGCTCATGGCAACCACCAAATTGAAAAAGGCAAATTGCAGTTTGTATAAAGGAATTTTTATTGAAGAAAGGCATTTAGACCTTTGGTATAAACACACAGCTCAAAGCAAATACAGCTAATGGATCTTATTGTCTTCTTTTTGAGCACTTTATTTTCCCTTCGCCCAGTACCCACCCACCCCATTTTTTTCTCACTTTGTGAAGTGGCAGCATTGATTGGCTGTCCTCGCATTCTTTTCACACACTGTAACTCACTGTTCATATTCTGTAAGAGCGACTGGTGCCAATATACACTGGCCCAGCTAGCTGACCCAGTGTTTTGCATTGGCTCTGCGCTCCTGGAATTGATCATGCATTTCGCCAGTAAGTATCTGATTGTTCCGTCGATGTTTGCGGCTCGTAGCAAGTTGAGGAACGCGGGGAAAGTAACAAGTTGAGGTTATGCATAACCAGATTTTTTTCAATGCACACAGCATATCATCAGTGTTTGTCCCACTGTGAATACATAGACCACTATGTACTTAAGACTTTTAAACCTCTTGATGCCACACTCCACATTATGTTTATGGACAATACCCGGTTTGTTAATTACACATTGAAACTATCACAATCGCCTGACCTGTTCCTTCTGCTTCTAATCTGTTGTTGGACAAATGTTATGGCTCTTTTCCAAGAACTAATGGTACCCTCTTGGTCCTAGCTCTCTCGATATAATCTGTATAATCTATGTTAAATGCCATTCAGAGGACAGACAAGCCCTGCAGATATGTACTGTAATAAACTGTCGAAGGTTAGAATGGTTCACAGATGTCGTGCAATGGCAAGACAACAAAGGAAAGTGCAGCATCCAGGTTGAGGTCCAGCATTAGATCCCAGTATGTGCCATAACTGGCCACTTTGCTGTCTTTCCTCCATCAACTTGGCCATCACTCCCTAGCTCTTCTCCCTGGAATGACCTTCTCACCCCAACTAGTTTATTTTCCCTTGTAGTATTTAATAAGCTGGGAATGTTGCACGTTTTTGGTTGCTTTTGGTAAGATGAATGTTTCACTGCTTTGTGATGGCTAACACTGTATCTTTTTATTAATTAACTTGCTTTTATACATTTATTTGTAGTTAACCAGCCTTTTTATAGTTATTAGCTTTTTATTCAAACAGGTTGTCTTCCGGTTTCATGAATGGCGTTTCCTTTCATCTTCTACAGTACGTTAAATTACATTTTGCTTATCATGATTATGACCACGCCATTCTAATTCTATGATTGCAAATGCCACCTTATATTAGCCTATTTCACGGTATGCTAAATCGGTTTGTTTTGTGTTCATTAATCATTGTTTTACATGGACATATATTGAAGACCAGTGTTCACCATGGAGAAGGAAAACAGGGAATATTGGGGACAGTCAGAGGTCGATGCTACAGTCAGTCTGTTTCCTATTTGTTGAGGCAAAGGGAAATGTAGGCATTTTGCAGTCAGTGCCTAATTCAGCTAAATCTGGAGGGAGATCCCAAAAGCCTGCTGCGAATCCCATTAAGCGGCCCATTCCCATTCTACACTTGATTTTAATTAAGAATAATAGGCGTTTGCGTGTGTGTGAATGTGTGTGCGCGTGCGTTCGTGCGTTCAATTTGCTCTGAGGCAAACCAGACAGCGGTCGCTGTCAGCTCACAGCGGCTCCATTCTGTTCTGTTGAGGAAGATGGACAGATTCATCCAGTGTGATTCATATGATTATGTACGTTACTCTAAAACAATCCGTTTAGGTGAATATAGTTTTTCACAGCAGGCCTCAGCCCTTTGTGGAAAGTGGTGCTTTGCTTTGACTTAACCCTTCAATCTACCCATACCTGTGTATAGAAATACAATCTGCAGAACTATAACCTATACCATTAATATTTTTAGGTGTATCTAAAATAGCATCCTGATGGTTTTGGCTTGCACCACTAACAATGTATGTCTCTCTGGCCGTCAGTGTCAGCAGCCAATGGCAGCGCAGCCCCTCAGTCCGATAGATGGAGCAGGGCGGGGTTGTGGAAAACGAAGCACCCACCCGCTCGATTAAACGGAGAATTGTGATTAATTGGAATCGATGGCATTAACACCAGTGCGGCGCTCAGCATTTCCCATCTATAATGCCTTTCCCCATCCCAGTGCTAATGTGCTAATACACACTGGCCAGTAGATGTGTACACACACACACACACCACAGCAAAATGATGAAGTGGGGCTGGTGTGATGAGGCTATAACAACAAAGGAATAGTCAATGTGTTGCCAGAGAACAGCCAAGTGCAAGCTGAGCTTCACAATGTTCAGACTCCGAGACAAGCTAGCAGTGTAAAATCCAATATCCTCTCCTCTTCCCAGTTTCAGTCTTTTGCTGAAGCTTAATTTCCTTCTTTTCCTTTCTCCCCACTCCATGCTCTCCATCTTAAGCCTTCAGCCATCCCATATGGACTGTACCATACTGTACACAGTATGTACGTTTATCTTGTGTGTATATTTGTCCATCTCTCTACATGGAAGCCCAGAACCTGTTATTGTTCAAGGCCGTGTTCTGCTCCATGAACGTAATGGCTAGCAGTGCCGTACGTCTGCGTGACACTGCAGTAATGGCGTTTCTGTATAGCGACCGTGAGTGCCCTCTAGTTTGTCTCCGTCAGATTGGCAGTGTTGGGCAAGGAGCCACAAGGCCTGCTGTGTTTCCTTCTGAGTGTGGGATGAACTGCAAGGGCAGTGTTTGCTTTCCTTTGTCGGATATGGATATGAGGCCTCATTGCTTCAACACAATGTGTGCAGTGTGAGCTCATGTCAGTGTGTGTGAAGGCAAAGAGCAAGAGAGCGGGTCTGTGTGTGTGTCAGACTGAGAGCTCGGCCCTCTAGCTGTTCTGGGCTTATTTTAAAGTCTGATTTCCCCCCCGAGCCTGTCGCAGTAGGGGACTGGAAGAGCTGTCTGTAGGCAAGAGGGAGATGGGCAGAGAAGGACATGGGAGCTGGCTTACAACCCAGACTTCAACACCACATCCTGTGTGTGTGTGGAGAGAGTTTGACACGGCGTACACACACTGTTGACTCTCCACTCTGTTCTTCCTCACCCTTGCTCTCTTTTTATCACTCACACACACACGCGCGCGCACAGTAGATTACCAAGGAAACAACCACAGCCAAATCAAACACTCGAGAGGCCTTCCGCAGTAATAACAGGGCAGCAGCGCTCATTGTAGATGGAGTGGCTTTCTTCCTTTTTTATAGAAACAAGCCGTCCATCTTACTAACAAATGGCCGTCTACCATTTGCAGTTTACACATTCTAAGTTCTTTTTAATTGACGCCATTGTGCGCGGGTGTTGGGAGCCAACAGTTGGTTTCAGATCAATGGCTTCATACACAGGAAATAATTATTTTGCGTGGAGATGAAAGTCGGGCCGCAGCAACACAAACAGCCTGTGGATTTAATTAGCGCTGTGTTTCTCCTGGTGCCGCGTGGCAAATGAACATTCACCATCGGGGGGGGACTGCTCTACACCGGCTCGCACGCGGGGCGGAGGAGGGATTGGCCTGCGTGTGTTTAGGGGGAGGAGGCGGCCTCCTGCGCTTTCACCTCTTCTGGAGAGGGCCTGGCCTGTCCAGCAGCCAGTGAGGCTTTACACACACTCACTTGGTCCAGCAGGGCATTACATCTGGACAGTTGGTACATGCGTCTGCTCCAAAAGCAGATACATTACGGTACATTTGTTCTGCTTTACCACAATAAACAAATGTTTTGAATGAGTTGAGAGTGTCTTAGTAGATAAAACAGCTGTACGGTGACTTGAGTGAGAGGTCTAACCTAGTGCCTCATGCTCCATGGCAACGATGGCCTCCCGTGTCTAACAGCTCCATCCTTGTCCCCCCCACCTCAGGCCTGCCCCGCTTCAGCAGCCAGCCGGCCCCGGCCAGCGCCCGCCTCGGGAGCAGCCACGTGCTGCCGTGCGACGTCAACCCGGACCTGGTGCCCTCCATCCGCTGGGAGAAGGAGCGGCAGCCGCTGGAGCTGGGCTCCAGGCTGGCCCAGCTGCCCAGCGGAGCCCTGGTGCTCAGCAACGTCACGGAGGCCGACGCTGGCCTCTACCGCTGTGTGGTGGTGAGCGCGGGCCAGGCCAAGGCCAGCGAGGAGGCTCAGCTCCGCATAGCGCCAGGTGAGCTGACCCAGACACCACAAGGACACGGATAAGGGACCTAGTAGCCTTTAGCTCCTGCTAATTTGAAATAGCTTCAAGTCAGTATTTATGTGGCTGTCCTCCCGCTGTCCTCGGGTTTCAGACGCACCACCTTGGTGCGCCAGCAGATGGCGCCAACCGCGGCACATCATATGCTCGTTGGCGCCTTCTACTGGCACAACAAGGTAATGCGTTGGGCCATTTTGACCCGGGAGACAGCAGGAGGGTTAAAGCATTGATATTGGCCCCTCTTTGTCACTACTGATGACATAAATTATTGATACTTGATTTTGTGTTGTTTTTTTGTGTTTATTTCATGTTTTATTTTTTTATCTTTCACCACCGGAGCTCCTCCATTATTACCTGCTTGGTATTGTGCTGAACACTGTGCCAGCATGTAGAGCTGCTACACTATGAAGCGTTTCCTAAAGTACACAGAGAGAGGCATTGCATGGCCTCACTCATGCCCTCAGCGCTTCAACACATGACCACATGACCACATGATGCTGACCTGACCTCAAGCACTGCCGCCGGATGACAAAGGGAGAGGCAGCGCTCCCGACGGGGCCCTCAGCCAGCCCGCAGTAACTCAGTAGTAGCTCAAAGTGGGTCTGAATTCCATTGTGGCGGCATTGCTGGTCTACCCCCACTACAAGTTTTATTTACTGAGTTGTTAGGAGCCAGGCTCCTGCCAGAGCAGGGAAGATATTGGAGGTTGTAAATCAGCTCCAACAAGGCCCCGGTGGGGGCCTTTATCTCTATATGTCTCCCCCCAAGTGTGTGTGTGTGTGTGTGTGTACAGTTGCATGTGTGAGCCTAAACACATACACACAGACTACCAGATGTTCTCGGTGCAGAAATACATTTGTTTTCATTTGGCTTCTTTGAAGTTGAGATGAATCAACTTGGTGAGAAATTAAATTGGGAGGTTGCGTTGAGGTGTGGAAAGAAGAAACTGGGTCTGAGGTGTGCAGCCTATTCTTATCTATGCATTCCTGTATTGATTTCAGATCTTTGAACTGTAGTGAGCTGAGGCCTGTCTTTACTCTATAAACCACAGCATGCTCCCCACACTCCCCCAGTCAATGCTGGGCATCAGCCATACAGTTAGTAACAGCTGGATAGAGGGGGATCACTTTAAACCCTTGTTGAAAGGTCACACCAGTTCAGGTTTCCCAGTCGTCAACATGGACATCAGTCACCCCACTGGGTTAGGTGTTGGCCCTCAGGCTTGTGCTCCTCTGAAGGTTACAAGATGGATGACGCGTTAAGTAGAAGGCTGCTGTTCAGCCTCACTGGCCTCCCCTCGACCCCGACCCTTTCCCTGACCCTCTGCTCGCCCCAACAGAAACAGGAGAGGAGAGGAAGATGGAGTTCCTGGTGCAGCCTGCGGCAGTGGCCAAGTTGGTAGGGACCAATGTGCTGCTGCCGTGCGTAGTGACGGGCTACCCTGCCCCGTACGTCCGCTGGATGTTTGGAGACAAGCTGCTTGAAGAGAGGTGAGACCCCTTCCCCTTGCTGCATGAACACAGCTTATGTGGGAGGCTGTAAGATAGTTGATTATCTCCTCGCTGTGTTATTATCTGGTGTTTCTACACAGCTCTGGCTCTGTAATTGGGAACACAAAGTGGTGCAGACCGCACCACACAACACTATCCCCGCTTTGGCAATGCGTGTCCAGTTTGGGGGCGGAGCTTCTGAGGAAACACCCTATGGCATTGAAGGGAATGGTGTTTTTGTTTTTCATCGTTTTTGATTCAAATGTCAACTATATTTCGCCAGAATCTCTGACTCCACCTTTAATGCAAGAGAAAACTGGGTCAGAAAAACTTCCCAGTTTAAATCATTTATTTAGGAAAGTGAAGGGTATGCAATGATTCAAATCACACCGGTGCTATGTCAAAATCACACACACGGCTCAGAAACACTAGTTAAAAGCTGATCAAGGTCTATAGATGCGTATACAATTTGAAAGATAGAGAACCAGTGGCCATCCAGTATTTTATGAATGAATGCCACACTGGTCACAGTGTTAGTTTATGTAAATGTTAGAAAAACAGTGAGGAAAATAATAGAACGGAGCATTACCTCAAGGTAAACACAACTGTCATATCACAGCTATTTGGCCCAGTTATGTCAGAGCTGTACAGTGCACATGTGAGTCCCCTCGTGGGTCACCCACACTCCCCGGCTCCTGGACAGCAGAGACACTGTAGTCTACGGCTCCTTTGTGCCCTCTGCCAGCGGCCTTGAATGCAAACACTCTTAAGTGTTGGCACCTGCTCCCCAACGTGTTGGTGCCATTCTGCCACTTCTGCACCAAGAGCCCTGGGGGAGGGGGTCATTCTGCCGGGAGACGAGGCTCCCAAGTCGCCAGCGCTGGGGAAGTCCACAGATTAAAAGCCGGAGGAGAGGCTTTCACTGTGCTGGGCTTTCACCGCTCCGTCTGTCATTAGCTCAGCCTTAGCTGCCCAAATCCCTTCAGAGAGAATTGTACTGGACATGGAACTTTGTTTGCCTAGGCTACATGCGCCGGTCCGGTAATAACTTTGGACCTGGCTTTACGCCTAAGACTAACAACCACAGGACCCATTCATCTCAATGTATATACTGCAGTAAACCCAGACAATGATATCAACCTTCAGTTGAATCAGTTGTGGGGTCACTGCATCTGAAACCTGGAGGCTCCAATGTTTTTATCTAAAAGAATGTTTGTTATCTAACCCAATCTATAGCTCGCACCAGAGGAACCTATCTCAACATGTCCTTAACTTGATATTGAATCATCAGTGAGTACCCCTAACTGTCTGCAAGCTGGATAATAGGGCGGTTATTAAAGTAGCTTGTATTAATTACAAAATTCCGCCAGGAGTTCATACCTTCCCCCAGGGTGCCTCCATTGGTAATTGGTAAGCATGTGCTTAACTGTACAGGAATGGAAGCTCTTCACTTAGTGTGAAGAGTGTTAATGGATGCTGGATGCGAACAACAAGTTCTGTTGTTAATATTAGTTTTAGCTTTAGTGTCATGTAACACAAGGTTAAAGCTGAACAACGGTGCAATCTTGTGAAGTGACAGTCAACAGATGACATACAGTTTAAATTGTATTGTGTAGCATTGTTTTTGTTTGTTTGTTAGAGGTGCCTATGGCAAGCAGTCACGCTCCATTGTTTCTGCAAGGTGACATTATTGATTATGACCAAATGGCAAAGGGATAATCGACCCAGTTTTCATGAATGTGGAACTAAGTGAATCACGGTTGAGTGTTGGAAAATTTCGTTATGGCTACAAAATGACTATACCATCATCTGGAAACAAAATGTCATTACACAATACATTTTGTAGGTGCATGTCATCTGCTCAGACAGTGATTGCTACATACCATTTCACCATTGTTGAAATGTAATCTTGTGTGCTGACACTCATTATCATCCGTTGGACCTGTGTTTTGCCCACCGTCGACAACCTGTCATCCTATTGAAATCAGCACATTCATTTCTTTATTCCTGCCAACACAAAGGTGTGGTAAATACCCACTTCCACGTGTTGTACTGTATGACACTGTCAGTTTAGACAAAATGCAAACAAATTGCCGCATAGCTTACTGTTCTCCTGAGAGCGTCATGTCTTCAAGCTTTGAAGGAAGCTGGTGTCAGTTTGTAATTAGAGTGGTGTGTCAGGGGTTGGCAGAGGAATGGAAGGAGGAGGGCGAATCTGCGAAGAGCTCCTAATTGGTCTTTGGAACAGAGCAGGGCGCAAACATGTCCTTTAAAGTGGCGATGGCAGAGCTCAAGACATCAGAGAGAAGTTTTTGTGGATGTGTCAGAGGCAGTGACTTGCTGGTGGGGAGGATTGTCACATATAGACTTTGTTACTGCTCTTTCTATGTGATCATGGTTGCGTCATATTTCCATCTCTCCATTTCATTATTCTGAAGTTAAAAAAAGCTATTTTGTATAAAGCTGCCTATAGAGGGAGGAAATTCAAATAATTGCAGCATGAAAATATGTGCATCTGTCAAAAAGTAGTGTTGGTGAAGTACATGCTGTACAGAAAGTGTGTTAATTATCTAATTGTTACCTTCTTCAGTGAGTGTATACAGTATATACTGTAATCTCTATATATTGACTGAGGTGTGTATCAGTTCTGCAAGAAACCCTTCACTTCTCAAAAAGTATACTGGAAGTTGTCTCCACAGAGCCCTCTAGTGTTGGGGATCCACCTTCCTTTTCAACTTCGAGGTAATATCTCAAAATAAAAACCTGACCAGGGTTATGATTCATGACTAATTGTCACATTACCATAAACTACAGTACCTGTAGCTATAGAGGAGACCTACTGTCAGCGCGCCCAGCTCCTTGTGCATCCATTTAACCCTCAGCAGTAGCATGATAGACTATAGAGTCCTCTGGAAGACTCTTTGGATACATTCCTTTTCAGCTACCCATGTTTCATCAATAGCATCCTCAAGTCCCAGTATGCAGTGAATGATTGGCCTTTGAATTTAGCTGCACAGTTTGGTTTGCTGTACATGCTGGTTCCGGGCGACGCTCATGAAAAGAACAGCCAGCTTTTGTTCTTGGGAGAGTATCACTCGATCACCTAATAGAATTTCCCGGCAGTCAATAAAATGGATGAATTATGTATGGCGGCCAGCGACGGGGAATAGACCAAGCATGCAAATCGGCCTTCCTCCTAAGCCTCCAAGCCATCTGTCTACTTCCCCTCCTCATGTTCCCTCCCTCATTTAAATATGATTGTGTTTATTATATTTACTTATGTATGAACCGGGCGCTCTGTGGGAGATGCATTTGCAATAGAACTTTAATGGGAGTGCAGTTCTCACCTCCAGACATACTGCTTACACCCAGCACACGGACACACAAGCGTTACATAAACATCAACATTCTCCCACTCGGTGGCCTTGGGAAGTCCTTACGGTGTTGTGAGCCTACAGCAGTCAACCTCCACGGAGCCAATTCATTATGGCTGTCGTATATCATCGCCTTGTTTCTCACATGAGCATTTTCTACGTTACTTCTGCCAGTGTGTTTCTCGTTCTTACATGGCATTCTTCTTCCATTACGATCACTCCATTGCGCTGCAGGAAATTTTCCAATTGCTTTTCTCAATGGAAATATTTGTTGGAATGGCTCTGGATAAACCTGTGGGATTCAAAGTGGCAAGCATTTTGTAATGATATTAGACTGCCTGTGTTGTGATAGGCATAGCTCTGGCAACACTGCACCCACACAAAGCTAAACGGCACTTCAGCTAAGCAAACATTAGATGCGTCGTTTTTTTTTTTTTTTTGCCTAGCTTAGTAAACCCACAGTAGAATGACATTATTGACTGAAGTTTCCTGAAGGCGAAGGTGACACTCAAATTATAACCTGCTTTGATACCTATTACTGGTGCACTCACAAACAATCAAATTGATTTATCTACTGGGTTCACACACACAGAACACACACACACGCATTCTAAATGTAGTTTTGGTTCATCTGGACCCTTGGTTGGGGAAAGATGATTTTAGAAACGCTGTCTTCCCATTGTATCTCTGAGAAGTCAATCACAGATGCCACATATCAAATGGCCTATGATATTTGTTATTCGTTTTTCTTCAGTGTGTGTATTAGTAAGACTAATGCCACCTTCTCACACCTTGCTAAGTGTTTGCTTGCCCTGCAATGGCACATTTATATAGAGCTCTTGGTGTGAATGGAAAGTGTGGAGTCACATTATGTGCCTTTTTCCTATTTGGTCACCTGCCAAGCATAAATACAAGTGTCATTACATAGGCACAGAACAATATGTTGTCCACCTAGGTCTTACGGAAGACATGGGGATCATAAGCGGTCCAGAATTAAATTATTATACTGTATGTATTATTTTTGAATGAATGTAAGATAAAGAATTACCTACAACAATAGTTATTTTCTGTCATACTTCATTCTGGTTGAAGGGAATGCTTGTAGATGGCTGTCAACCTTGAAGAAGCTATTGCTTCTCAATAGTAAATGGCGAACAAGGATTCGCTGGGGTTTCAGATTAGCGTGAGACCTGCAGTTAGGTTTTTTAAGCAGAGTTTCCTTACGGCTCTGTGTTGAATAAGAGATAGGGTCAGCAGATTGAGCTAAGGTAAGGCACTGCTTTCACTGGCATGGTGGTGCTTAGAGGCCCAGACAAGTAACGCTGTTCTCTGCCAGTGGAGCATGGTAGCTTATTTTAGTTTGCCTCTCGGTTTACAGTACACCTGAAATGTACATGCTAACCCACATCTGGCTAACCACAAGGCACACTTCTTGTCAAGGCATCGTCCGCTGTTGCACATAAGTGTGCACACCACCAGGGTTACTGGCCCAATATTTGTGTTGCCTGCCTTTTAAGTTAGTTTACGAAATTGATGAAATTAGCTTCCAGGCAGAGCCAATCTTTGATAACACTGTGCGATCAATACAAATGATCTGGGACTACAAGGCAATGCAGTGTTAGATTAATAAGGTGGAGCACATATCTGCAATGCACATGAGGCCTTGCAAGTGCAGGCTAATCGTCACAACATCCTAGAAGGTATGAGGATGGGAATAAATAAAGTAAGATATGAAAGAGGTGTTCCTATCTCAGGGGGCCCTACAGCTCTGTCATGAGCTATGGGTAAACAAACATGCTTTCATGGCTGACTCACAGTGAATCCCCAGCAAGTCAGTGTGTTGCGATCAATTTGTACTTTGTCCCACTCTGCTCCAGAGCACTTATTTTGCCTTGGTGTCCCACTGTAACAGCAGGTGGACACAATAATATTATATATTTTTTGTGTCGAACAATAATTTCAAAATTCTTTCTGCTTTTTAAGGCTGCAAAATGAAAACGTTAGGGCAGTTCAGATTGCACTAAGCTCCAGTAAAACATCTGGATTAGCACAGAAGTTGGCAAAGAGGTCTCAGGAGTCTGTATTGAAAGCCTATAAGAGAGTAAAAGACAAATGCTAACAGACACACATACGCTTCTCCCTCACACAGGTGTACTGATTCATACCAAATCTTCTTTTATTCACCTGTGGTCATACACTTTTAGAATAGAAATACTGAAAACGCTGTTAAAATATACAAAGGCAGTGGAGAACATTGGAAGAGCTCAGATCATTTATGTTATGTTCTAGTAATGTGTGGTCTAGTAGCTCTTTAAGCAGATTAGTGACAGTTCAAATTATTATCAAATACATCTGTTTTTTGTAGATGACTAATGTATAATGCATTTTTAATAGGCGCCTCACTTTGCTTGTCCCAGTAACAAGTTGCTGTTAATGAGCAAGGCTTTTTTAGTTTGTACGTAGGAACCTTGCCTCACTGTACTCTACTGTATCACAATGGCTAACGGTGTGATTGAGACTCTTATTTTTCAGCTGGGGCCATTATTTTTAAGAAGCCTTTCCTCACATACTGAATAATGGACACACTCTTCCTTCAAAAGAGCACTTACTGTAGCTGTAGCAATTAGCACTAAATTGACTTCTCAAAACACAGTAGACAGAAATTGTGCAGTGCTTTTGTATTACTGCACCCCTTTAAAAACATTAGCTTGGTTTCCGTCATCTGTGGTGCATTCAAAACAATGGATACAGACCCACAACCCTTTGTTTTGCATGCAACAGATGCTTTGACTATAGGAATGCCTGATGTAGTGGAACCACGGATGAAACTTTGATTAATTGCCTCCAACAATGTTTTGGAGCTGTACGTTTCCAAAGAACCGTGACCTTTTATTGAAACCTTAAGCTGACCAGCAGGGGGTAAGCAAAGAACATAAAAGGTGTATAGCAAGGCGTTTGACATTTGTATTTGTATTGTGTAGAACAGTCTCAGGCCTCAGAGAGAGGACAAAAGACCCTTTATGCTTGTTTCCCTCTTATGAAAGGGGTTATGTTCTGAAAGGCCTTGGCTGTGTGTTTTTCTATTAGTTTTCTGTGGTCAGGCCCAGGTTGCTGTTTGGGTGCAATGGCGCTACCTACTAGCAGCTAACTGCAAGGCAGCAGTCTCTACAACAAACTGCCACCTTTAGTAACCTTTTGGTTATTATAGCCACACGGTCAAATAGGATGCTGGTGACGCGTGGAGAGGGGCTCACATGCCATCTGTTGGGTGCTTTTGTCTAAAGAACTCAGTAATGCAATGCTCTACTGACTAACAATGCAGGACCACATATACCTAGTGTAGCTCATGTGATTCACAAGTGTTTAATGGGCTGACTTTGCCCTATATTATTGTGGACATTCTACAAAAGAATGTACTCTTTGAGTGCTACATTTGAGTATCTGGAGTGACTACCAACCCACAAATACTGAAATAAGACATTTCAGTCCATTTCTTTTGGGCAAAAATGTGTTTCAGCATGCCGTTCAGATTTGGCTCCCCCTGGGACGACACAAGGGGAGCTCATTAGAATTATACCGCCCCCCTCTGAGTATTGTTTGTAGTATTATCTTTCTTGCAAGCATTGTAGCCACTAGCATTATGAAGTGAGCCTCACACTCATATTGCTCTGATGTCGGTTGTGTGCATCGTTACATCGCCCCCTACGGTACCTCAGAGGACAGAGGCTTGAGTTATTTTCGAGCTTTTCTACTGATGTAACAGAAATAGCTTAGTGACATCTGTTACTTGCATTTATACTTAAATACCAGTATGAACTGGTATTTATACTGATAACTGTATACATAAACAAACTACCATACCATCCACACTCGGGTCACTAGCAGTGGGTTGTCCGCCAGCAAGGCCATATCAAGAGCGTGATGCGTAACACAACACAACTGTATTTGATGCATGTTTTGTTCAGTAACAGTAAATAAGCTAACTGGCTTGTGGCATAGCCTACTATATCTTTGCCTAGTGGTGAATAATGAATGAACACAATCATTTTCTATTTATGTATGGTTTAACTTGCCGGCCTGTTTCTGGCTATATTGTGTTGATAGCCTACCCCAACGCAGATGTAGAAGGCTGTGATTTCTGCTATACAGTAGTATAACCTTCATTCATGAAATAATACTGTGCTGGTCATGAAATGACTCTGGTGACAAGTTTCATCAAAACATCACAACCCCTGTTCCGCCATGTCTCTTCTCCCTTTTGCATAGACATTGTTCTGGCGCTGTGAATAGTCGACTCAGGGGAGGATGTGTCAGATACGCAAAGCCGTCCTCATGTAGGCACACCCTGCAGAAGAAAGGGGCGGGGAGAGTAGGCTCATTAGCATTTAAAGGAACAGCTACTCATACTGGCCACTCTGAACAGGGCTGTTTAGAGGGGGTAGAGAAGGGTGCCACACTATCCTTGTGGTATTTTGACCAAAGCATATCAGACATTTCAAAAGCACAATACTGTCTCCTTTAAAATGTTTGGTTTTGAATCTAAAGAGGCGATTTCTTTCTATATTTCTGTGTTGAACTGGGTGTTCAGCTGACAGCTGAAGTTATCTCAAACCCCACCCCCCAACTAGTGATGTCATCTTAGTGACAGCAGGTAGAGTGCCACTCCAATGCCCCTCTCTCTCTCTCTCTGTCTCTCTCTGCCTCTCTCCCCCACACAGACACAGTCAGGCATGCATACACTTTGGAAGACAGACAGATGGCCCCTGGGGCCAGCACTGAGCATAAGAGATACTGTGAGAGAGAGAGAGAGAGAGAGCTTGATTCAGGAGTTTGTTTAAAGCTCAATCAGTGTCCAGCAGCGTAGTGTTTTCCCTCAGTGCCTTCCGCTGCCTCTGAGTGAAGCCCCACCTCCTGTGCAGGCCATGATGGACTTTTCCAGACGCTATCATGCTCGCTGTTAGCACCATTTATCCTCCTCAGCCTACCTGCAGCTTCTGCTCTCTCTCTCTCTCTCTCTCTCTCTCTCTCTCTCTCTCTATTGATTTACTTGGCTCATCCTCCTGCTACCATGCCTGAGTGGTAGCCAAGCATCACCACCGCTTCCCCTGTGGCTCTTCTGGGAAACTCTCTGCTCTGGATAGCTTAATGTGAAGCGAAGAAGGTCACAGGGTTAAAGGAAATGCCTATGCTAGTAGATATGAAAGCTTATTTTTAGATTATTTTTGATGCGCTGTTAGCTTGGTTGGTTGTTATTTCTGGGCTATAGTATGCTGTAGTTTGAGGATAGTGTTTCCTCATCTTTTAATGGTAGGGTCTGTCATTTTCCAGAACGCTTGCTAACTTTGAACTCGAATCAAAACAAAATCCCTCAGAAGCTCTGACCCACACATTGGGAAGTGCATTGCAAAGCTTAGGACCTTGTGAGCGGTGTTCACCGCTTTGTATTCCAATTTAAGGAGCCAGGGCTGAATAGAAGTACCAGGTTAGGAGGACTAGCAGATATTTAGTGAATTTAACAGTGTATTAGCTTACAACTGCAGACTATACCATGTTAAGGTATTAATGCCATGACACTGAAGAACCATCAAATTCATATTTGGCTTTCTGTCAATAAAATGTGTAAGTAAGTCTGGCGTCATTTTTGCTTTTGTCTGTTTAAGATGTACAGTGTTCTCGGTGGCTGTTCAGTCAAGGCTCGTGGGCAATAGCTGTCCTCAGAATTATGCATCATACAGAGTTGCGAGCGCAATTTAACTAAGCTACACTCATTATCCACTATCGAGAGGTTTTGCTTCCCTTTTTAACCTATTTCTCTCTCCATTCCCTCCTCTGTAATTTATCCAGCGAGGGTCGCGTGGAGGTTGTTGGCGGGGGCAGTCTCCAGATCAGTGGTCTGACGACGGAGGACGGAGGTCTCTACACCTGTATGGCTGACAACACCAACAGCACCATGGAAGCACAGGCCCAGCTGACGGTGCTAGGTACAGCAGAAACTGTGACCACCACACTCTGTACACACACGCTTTGGGGGTGTGGTCATATTTTTGTGTTATCGTTAATCATTTTTTAGTTTCCATGATTAGTGATTTGTAGGTAACTTATAAATGAATACATATTTAGATCTTAAACTGTATTGCACCTACAGTATTACGTTTCAATCAGTTGCTTTAAATTATCATTATGAGCTGAGTTTGGATATTGCAGTAGGAAGAACTATGCTATTGCTGTTTACATTTACTCACCGGAAGCCCAGGTTTCCCATGCAAGTTTCTGTTTCAAAAAACATTAAATACAGATGAACAGATAAACAATGATTTATGGTGATTCCATTGACTAGATGCACTTAAATAACAAAATCTTATATGATACTGTATATCCCCTTTTACACATGATACCCATTAATGTTTCTGGTAAAAACAAAATGGGTTAGATAACCTTTTTTTCTTAGTCTTGCATAACGGTAAAGTAACTAATGTCATGTATTCCCAACAAACTGTATTAATAAACGGCATGCTTCTGTTTGTGTCCAAACCAGCTTCAGATCTACTGATGAAAGTGTTCACATGTAAACAGACTAAAACATCCTTTGCCAGCCAGCTAGCTAAACCAAACCCCTGCTAAAACAATGAATATCATGTTCTAACCTTCTAAACATACAATAGATATAGTTCCTTTAGGCAAATCTCTTATTTACAGCAATATTGTGCTTGTTGTAAAAAAACAGTTTTGCAGATATAAAAAGTATTTATAAAACATTGCCAATTGTATGATTAAAAATAGACGCTGACCGGTCATGATCCGGCAATTTAGTGGTTGCTATTCCCGCAGCATCTGTCAAAAGATAACCGATAAGTGTATCGTACTAGGTCGCTAGGGGATATATTAACGGGTCAATTAAAATGTTAAGCGTCCGTTCTCACAGGACACCATAACGCTAAATAGCTGTTTTAATAAACTGACTGTGAGTGAGAATGCGACTTACAGTACATTATGTTTTATCACGCTGGAAAATGTTCGTTTGTCTGTAGGAGCATTAACTTGAGCCATTTTAATGCACTTGGAATTTTGATGTATTGTTCCAAAAATAAAAGTCTAAATGTTGCAGTTTTTAATGTAACATTTGAAAACTTTATTTTACAGTACTTTATCAATGCTAGTGGACATTTATAAAAAAATGACTTCCAAGTAGCAAGTGAAGGATTAATGTATGAAATATATATGACTATCCTCATCATATTCAAGGTCAAACTCTGCAAAGGACCAGACTGCTGATGTTACATTATTCATTTCTAAAAATGTAGTGTTGATGAAGAAAATTGAATTCAACGCATGGGGTTGCTTTCGAGGAGTGTCAATTACCACTCTCCAGTGACCCACAGCCTCAGTTTCTTGAGAGAACACTGACTTATCGGCTTTGTCAGAGCTCCACTTCTTGAGGGAATAATCTTCTCATCACAGGGTGCAGAAAAAATAATTTCTTCAGCCCTGGAACTCTTGACTATCCATTTCACATTAGAAAATGTGATACATTCAGTTTATGAGTTCAGTCCATGCAGAACAATCAAACTATTTTGAGCCCTCTCTGCTGGCATGAATGACCTGGCGTAAAATGCAAACAGGAGCTTTAGAAATCCCATGCTTCATGTTTGTTGTTCAAATGAGAACAATCAGACGTTTAATCCATATAAAGTGAACAGCAGTGGTGATGCTGACCTGGCTAGGAGTGAATATCCACCCAAATCTGTACATGCGTTTGTGTGAAGTTTCGTACCCAGTGGCCATGCAAGCCAAAAGCAACTGAAATTCAGTGTGACGTTTACAACATGGAAATGCCCCAAGGCCTCTTGTCCACCTCATTTCATTTCACACATAGCCACAACAAATTCCACCTCTTGCTTCCAAATTCCCTTTTTCTTTTCTTCATGTGGAATGTCAGGAAAAGAGGAGCGTTTCACTTTAAAATACATTATTTCATTGTTTCTTTTTGTCCTCATATCTATATTCTGTTCATCCACCTTTCACTAAAGATTTTCTCAGGTGGAGCCAACATGGGTGTTTTGAGTAGAGACTGCAGTCACCACATTGATGGCGGTTCAACATATACAGTAGTTCATCAATGTTTGTGACTGAAGAAACAGATATGTTGTGCCTTCCATTAGAATAGCTGCAATGAATGCATGAGGGTTATGATCAAGATAGACTAGCGGTCATGGGTTTGATAATAACTAGGTAATAAGTAGGGTTGGGTACCAAACTTACTTTTAAGTTGATAGAAAAAGTATAGAAGTATTTAACCCTCCTGTTGCACTTAATGTATCACTGTACTCTGAAATGAAAGAATATTTAAAAAGACTACTTAAAAAGAACATTTTAAGTTAAAGAAATCATAATCATGGAATCACTTTATAAGCCAAAACCTTTTACTTAAAGTTGCCACTTTTGGCAAAACAGCTGAACACACACGTGGCATAAGTTCTTCCCAGCTGTGTTGCCAAATATGTGTGGTACTTGTTGGTTGCTTTGCTTTCACTCCTGTCCAATTCATCCCAAACCAGCTCAATGGGGTTTATGTCTAATGAGTGTTTTTAAGTTTACCATCTTCTTCTTCTTTCCTGAGGTAGTTCTGGCATAGCTTGGACTTTATCATTATTGAGTCATTATCTTGCTGTAAGAGGAACCCCTGACAAACTAGGCGCATACCAGAGTGTATTGCGTGGAGCTGCAGAATGCTGTGGTAGCCGTTTTTGTTCAGGGTGCCTCTCACTTGCCTGTACCACCATGCCTGTTCCTTCATGTTTGGCAGTTGATGTCACACACTGAGTAGCCATCCTTTTCGCATACTCAATGGCGTACAAAAATCCTGTGTGATCGAAGATTTAAGATTTATTCATCAGTCCATAACACTTTCCAGTCTTCAGTAGTCTATTGCCGGTCTTTCATCGCCTAGGCAAGCCTCTTTTTCTTAAACTGTCGTCTGAGCAATAGCTTTCTTGCTGTCAGACCTGCAGATCAAAGTCTTCTCTTTACAGCTGACACTGAGACTTGCTTATTATGACCTGTGCTTGAAGCAGTTGTCCTGTGAGCTGCCTATCAAGCAAGATGTTGACTCAGAATCTTGTCTTCTGATTTTGTTGTGGCACTTACCATTGTACCATTTCAAACTATTGGAGGTGAACTGCTTGAATTTCAATGAAAAACTGGAGATATTGGGGTGAAAGGTAGTGTATACAATCTTTTGTTTTTGTGCATCTGTTTGTTATGCCAACATTGTGCTAAAGCTGCTACAGTACATGTAAAATACATATGGGCTTTTGGCCACGCACACGTGTGGGTAGCTTGCACTGCGGCGTTCGGAAGGACATTTAAACTTGGACAAGTTACATTTGTTATTACAGGTTAAAGTAGAGCAAAAACATAGTGAATAGGTACCAAATTTGAGGTATCAGTATTGATTTAAATGTGAAAGCTACCCAACACTAGTAGTAGTAATACTAATAATAAGCTTCTGCTAAATTATTTTTGGTGTTTACCATTTGTCCCCAATTTCACACACTCTCACAAACAACCTCCACAGCTTTTCTCTACCTAGTCAAGCACCCCTGTAATACCACTGTAACAATGACCAATGCCCACACAGCGTTCCGTTTGGTAGACCGTGTCTAAGCTGTTGATTTTCCACATTCACACAGGCAAAGTTAATGCAGCTTCATTGTCTCAGAAAGTTCAGCGTGCAGCTATTGCTGTTCCATTCCCTCTCTGCTCTCCTGGCCTGCCTTTTCTAGGGAGACACTAGGTGATTAGCAAACGAAACGCACCTGTTCCCAATCCCCACTGAGTCCTATGAACCACGCCCCCAACACACTCTCACAGTGAAAACACACACACACACGCACACACACCACAGTCACTGATAGACATTAATCATTAAAATAGCTAGAGCTTAATTGTATTAGTACATTGTACGGAGGCAGCAGAGAACAGGTTAAACTATTGACTAATTCACTTCCATGACTATGGGTCTGACTGCTTGTGTGTCAAGTGATTCCCACAAGAAGCAGTTATGCTTTCAAAAGTCTGCAAATCAATGGGACTTGAATCCATATGAGCAATGAAACAATCTATTTTTGCTGTGACCGGCCTCTCCAGTGAGACCTTGGGGCCTTTTTCGCCACAGTAACAAGGTAGAATTGTGCCATTATTTGTGCCGGGGGAACAATGTGGAAAATCAGCCTGGGAGCTCATAAGGAAAGTCCTCAGCCCGAAGGTCTTTCCAGGGCTGAAGTCAGGCTTACGTTTGGTAGTGTGGTCAGCTGCTGTGTGTTCATGCATACCTGCACACACAGCAGCTGAACAACCTACAGTATAACATGCTGTACTGTACTTGGACTAATGCGGTCACAGCCTCAGTATACGCAGCACATCTGACTTGCAAGTACCACCGCGTGTATACCGTACTCTATTCGTGCTGAAAAATAATCTGGTTGTTGTACACAGCCCTGGCTAAACAGGGACACAAAGCGGTGCAGACCGCACCACAAAACAATATCCTAGCCTTTGCAGTGCATTTCCAATGTGTGGGGCGGAGCTTCGGAGGGAGCACCTTTTTATGGTGTTGAAGGGAGAGATTTTTCTGTTTTGAGTTTAATTTAGCAAGAGTTTTTTGAGAATGACTTACTATACCTTTAAGAGAGTACTGGAATTCCCATGATACGCATCTGTGTGTGCAAATGTGTGGGGAACTAAACGTGCATGTGTTGGTTGTGGCTCTGCTGCAACTTCTCACCCTTTATTAAAGCTGGCAAGAGGATAAATAAGGCCAAAAGAGACAGCAGCTTTTGATTATGGTCCTGTGCGACTGGGGCACCACCCTGGCTGGGCGTGTGTGTGAGACAGAAATAGTTTCTAGTTTCTCCACAAACACGTATGTTGTTGTTTTTATTTGGGGGCCCAGTCAGTGGCCTTCATTCATCATGACCCGATGCTGTTGTGTCGTCAGCTAGGCTGGTTTTTCCATCTGCTGTTTACATTCCGGAAGTGGCCACTGCCTGTAAATGTAAAATGTCTCGCCCATCTGTCTGAACAGTAGAGAAATCCCACTGAGGTGTCATGTCTGTTTGGAGAAGACCAAACAGACATGTTCTTTTTTTAAATCATTGCTGGGGCGTAGTAGATTAAACTCCCAATGGTGACCCCACTGTGGCCCATAATGTTTCTGGACCTATTTTAAACCAGTGTAGGACTTGATTTAATAGTTGTTTCCCTCCAGTTTAGCCGACAAGAATAGTTGCCTATTAAAGAGTCTTTAGGGAATCTGAGGATGAGATAAGAATCAAGTTGATAATATGGTCTTTTTTATAGTAACACGTTGGTTTCCTGCCCTCAAGCTTGTCACAACATGGGCATTAAAGGAAAATTTCCAGGGGCAATTAAAGCATATTAATTTTATGAGGGGAAACCCCCACCTTTTCCTGTCTTTACTGTAGTGCATCGGGGATCATCACTTACTGCTGTAGTGTGGAGATGTGTCATGTGTATCTTGTTTCTGGGGTCACACTTTTGTGCTTATTGTGAAATCTTATAAAACCAATGTTTTGAGCGGGGACATCTGCATTAGTATGTTAGCTAGTTCTATGTTAACATCACCATTCATGCTTCATTCTGTTTGTTCCACATAGCCACATGCTAGGGAAGTAGGGGATTCACTGGCATTGGGATTTAG
>JAODUG010055856.1:0-13588 GCA_027564795.1 Aphredoderus sayanus
TGTGCCAGCAGTGCACATCATATGTGTGTGTAAGCTGTAGAATTAGGTTTAGCGCCTTCTATCTGCCACAAAGAGCATTGGGTCAGTTTGACCCGGAGGACAACAGGGGTGTTAAGAAGACCGAATACAGATTGCCAAGGTGTGTGTGTTGTAGCCTACCTGAAGTCCCAGCTGGAGGAGTACATGAGCAAACTGGACCGAGTGCGACTCATACGCACTAACAAGAGGGAGGGGCTGGTGCGGGCGCGCCTCATCGGTGCCACCTACGCTACGGGGGATGTACTGACGTTCCTGGACTGCCACTGCGAGTGTGTTCCTGGGTGGATTGAGCCACTGCTAGAGAGGTGGGCCACCAAGGCTTTGACCCAATGGGGGTGTCTTTCCTGTCTGGTTCTACTGATGCACACTGGCCCTCATAATAACCAGACAAATCTACTGTATGTTCAGTGTACATATAGTGTGTGCGTGTATAACATACAAATATAAACACAAGCTTAAATAATCTTTCCTCAAACACAAGCTTAAATAATCTTTCCTCAAACACTCTCATTGAATTGGTTTAGTGACACTGGTATTAAACTAGACTTAAGTCAAAGCTCCATTTAATAAAGGCAGTATAAAGTTTCACAAACGCATAACTTGACTAGGCAAATAAGCTTCTGCTGTGCCGTCCTTCTTCTCTTCCTCATGCTGCACTCTTGTGTTGTCCAGGATCGGTCAGAATGAGACTACCATCGTGTGCCCTGTAATTGACACTATCGACTGGAACAACTTTGAGTTCTACATGCAAACTGACGAGCCAATGATCGGTGGCTTTGACTGGAGGCTGACCTTCCAGTGGCACGCCGTCCCAGAGGCAGAGCACAAGAGACGAAAGGCCAGCACCGACCCCATCAGGTGACAATGTGCTACAAGGGAAAATACTTTGGTTGGTCACTGCACACAGTACATATTGGAGCCCCCGCCTCCCCGATGATATGATTGGTCGATAATGGCACATCAACTGTTTATATTGGCATCTGCTATGGTTTCATTTGGTGTCATTTAAATCTTTATCCAAACTTTTTCATTACTAATCGGTATCTGAACCATAAATCTGTTCAGCTCGAAACAGCATACTGTTTCATGTTCCTATAGGCAGAGATATTTAGCGACACAATAAAGCAGTTTGATTTGATGAGGATGGTGCATTTAAATACATGGTGACAAAAGTTTACAAGTAGCCATTACAGACATTTTATTGGGCTATTGCCAAGGATTGTGGTGAAATGCTGTAAAATGTGCATACCTAAATATGATGAATACAGTTCTCTTCAATAGACCCTTTGAGTAAATGTGGATGTTACGGTAGCATTCATGTATCTGGGCTTTGAAGAGCCCAAAACAAATGTCCTCATGAGGACAATATAGTATCTCTCTCTCTGTATGTTATCGATTGGACTCCATTGCTGTTGTCGGCCTTTAGCACCTCCCGGCTACCGTCCATAATGTCCTCCTGTGTTCTTCAGGTCTCCTACCATGGCAGGAGGGCTGTTTGCTGTGAGCAAGGCTTACTTTGAGTACCTGGGCACGTATGACATGGGTATGGAGGTGTGGGGCGGAGAGAATCTGGAGCTCTCGTTCCGGGTGAGTTAGCCGCACCAGCTGGCCCCGCCCAGCGGAGTACAACACTGCACTTCTCTACAACCTCAGACATATGAAACCACCACACAACTACTTGAAATGTTTCAGGGGCTCCGTGAGATTATTTTTCAAGCAATGGGATCTTAATTGAATTTCAGCGTTGACTGTGGGGTGTTATCCAATAATTTCTAAATGTTTCAAAGGGTTTGATGTGATCGGATTGCCTTTGGTGGCGTAACCATCGATTAGGCTTGGGCGTTATTTTAACAAAGGGTGCGTCTGAAAGACAAACGGATGGGCATCGTGTTGCCAGAGTGAATGGCTTGCTGTCACAAGCATTTGGCCGTGATGCATTAATCTCAGGTAGTCAGGGTGCTACGTCAGCTGTCAGGTCACGCTGAGCGATGATGTCGGAAAAACATCACGGCCGTCAATGACACGTTGTGGCTTGGGTGTCACTTTTCGCCTAATTGTGTCAATCAAATTGGCACAGACTGCGGTGGCCGTGTGTTTCTGCCATGAGGTGGGTGTGTGCGTGTGTGTGTGTGTGCACGCATGATACATTAACGACTACGTATTGCTACAAAGTGAAGCCCAATAGGCTGTTCCTTTTGAGTGATGTTATATATGCAAATTAAATGCTCGTTACGGGGACATTGATGAGCCCATACTGTACATAAGTTATGTTCAGAGGATTGGTCTGCAACTGTGCTTTGGGAATACTAACGGGAAAATGTGGTCCGGCGTGAGAAGATGGAAAAGCATGTCAAGATGTTTGTTTAGCTATGGATATATGGTAATGATTTTGCCTTGCGTAATTGGAGCATAACTCAGCCATATATTAAAAAGTACCTAGTTGGCAACCTTTCATTCTCTAAGGGTGTTTGTCTGCTTCATTTTTTTTGTGTGTGAAAATCTAGCAATTACACAATGCAAATTGATGGCATAAATCATACGGATTTTCAAATGCAGTAGATTTATGGTAGCACGTTGAAGGCGAGTGTGGCAAATATATGTATGTGAACAGACGTTTCCATTGAGCTTGAAAGAATTGTTGGACAAATGTTCATAGGTTACATTATTACTGTAGAAATGCTTTCAAAACACTGCTTGTACTACTATTATTGCATGTGCAAGTTATGTTTGGTAAAATGATGTTTTGCATAGTAAATTCTTAATTGACAATATTTGAGCATGCTGGTAGACATGTAGAAGGCTCGGGTGGTCTTTCTGGGGTCATGGCAGTGTTCAAATCAGTGTAAGATGTTCGGTAAAGGGAGGCTACGTGGTGCAGTGTAATACCAGTTTTTACATCCCTGCTGTACAGGATAGTTGAAACTAAGGATATTGAGCTCCACATATCTGTGCCCGACCTTCCTTACAAGGTGTGGCAGTGTGGAGGAAGTCTGGAGATCCACCCCTGCTCACACGTCGGCCATGTGTTTCCCAAGAAGGCCCCCTACGCCCGGCCCAACTTCCTCCAAAACACGGTGCGAGCCGCCGAAGTCTGGATGGACTCCTACAAGCAGCACTTCTACAACAGGAACCCCCCCGCTAAAAAGGTATGGCAGCGACTCCATGGTACAGCACGGCTCTAGGCGGGGCTACTGCTATTGTGTCACTTGGCTAGATACAGTACGCTTGGCCACACACATTTCCTAGTGCTATTCAGTCCGGCCTGCATGCTCTGGTGCAATACACACATGCATACTGTGCCAGTTATCGACGAAGCTGAAGTTAAAGGTAGCTACAATCCGAGCGGCGGTAAACTGATGCTAAGCTGAAGCCCTGCCAGTATGCTTTGTAACGCCAACCAGTCCCTTGTCAATATGGTAATATGAGTGGATTAACTCGCATCTCGCAGATGTTTCATATGATGGGAAATACTCATTTGAGTGTCTGCGTTTGATAAAACCACAGGCAGGACTGGGTGAGGTGCATACGTACGCTGTGCCTCTGGGGTTGAGAGTGTTGGGCGCAATCAAAGTTTCATGTTTCTGCTCTCAAAACAAAAAGAAAAAGGAAAGTACATTATTGATGTCAGGTACCTTTGATAAAACAACACGTTATCTACCTAGAGGAAGCTTGAACAAGGGGGCTGCCAGATTCGAATGGCTGTCCTGAATCTATCAGGGTGTTTTTACAGTGCGTTTCAACAGAGCAGCTTTCATCCCCAGGGACAGGAACACTACCTGGACTACAAATGATAAAGGATTGGGAGACTTTCACTGCTTTTCTGTCAAGGTGCTTCAAGTTGCAAGTTTTTATTTAATTAAATTATTTTTACATTTATTGACTTGGACATGATTTTTTGAATAAAATTGATGGTCCGTAACTGTTAGCTTGGCACAGCAGTGTCCCATAACCATCCAAGCTGTAATTGGAGTAATGCTTGTCCTGAGTGTATACGTAAATAGATGTCTAGACTTGCCTGTCATGATGTTGGAAATTGTCCATTAGTTGCATCAACCCACCCTTGTTTTCTACAGTTTTTGCCAATTGTTTCTGTTAAACCTTTATTCAAACACATAATCTTTGTGAGAGGCCTGCAAACTGCACATTCAATAAAACATTTAAACAATACAATAAACGCAGGTAAAAAAAAAAACATGAACTAGGATTTCTGACTACCGAGTAGGAAAAATAAAACACACCCTACTGTATATTCTGAAATGTTGCTACATCAAAAATACATTAGTTATACCTATAATAAAAAGATATAATGCAGTCACTATCAACAATGTTTAGAACTCAAATAGTCAGGGTTGTTACTATACCTATGTTTAATGTTTAACATAGGTAGAAGAAATATCAAACATTAACACAAAAAGTAACATTAAATGTCCAGTAGAATAATAAGTATATACGTAATAAAATAAAAATGAAATAAAGTGTACAACTTACTAGAAGGCGTCGGGCGTGTTTTCATTTCTGGTTTCCTACCTCCGACTACAAATAACATTTGCATTATTACAAATTATTGTATATGCATATTTTTGAGCAAATTGCAAATACTGTAGGTTAATATTTATGGCATTCAGCAGATACTTTCATCCAAAGGCTTCCAACGAATGGGCACTTTATTAAGTACAATGTTTTGCACATTGGCCTCATGGTGGTGCTATACAAACAGACAAATGTATGATGAAACAGTTGAAATGTGGTTATCTTGTAGACAGATTTAGTGGGTGTGTACATGTTTGCTTTAAGTTAACAAAGGTGGTGTCCACACTTTGGGCAAACACTACTATGCACACTGGATGCCTAGCCTATTATTTTGAGATTGTCATTAACTGTGGTGTCCAGGATGTAGGCTGTGATAAATATTAAAATAATGTGACAGCATGTTTTCACTACACAGACATGTGCAAACTGTAAACCTCAATCCTAAATATCAACACAAGTCTACCCGGCATCGAAAAACTCTTCATGTAATCTGTCCTGTCTTCACAGGAAACATACGGGGATATCTCAGAGAGGATCCTGCTCAGAGACAGACTAAAATGCAAGAGTTTTGACTGGTACCTGAAGAATATTTACCCTGATCTGCATGTCCCTGAGGACCGTGAAGGCTGGCATGGGGCTGTAAGTGTCTGCTACTGTATCTGGATTTTGAATATTCGCTACTGAAGTCCACTATCAGCACAAGAACAATGCAGGCACAGTGTCGGTGCTTTGTTCTTCTACTTGCACGCCCGACGTTTCCAACTGGAACATTTGTCCTGCGTCACTGATAACTCTGACCTCCTCCCCAGGTGCGAAGTGCTGGGATCCAATCAGAATGCCTGGACTACAACGCCCCAGAACACAGTCCCACGGGGGCCCACCTCTCCCTGTTCGGTTGCCACGGCCAAGGAGGCAACCAGGCATGTTGGTGTTTCACACCTTGTTTAGTCTGTCTTGCTCTATCTCTCCCTTTCTATCTGTTTACCATTTAAGAAGTGCTGCCATGGTGTATTCACATCAGATATGGTATTTGCCTGGGGAAACGTTGGCTCTGGTGTTGCATTCATATGCAACATAGATTGTTACTTTAAAAGATGTGTAATTCCATTCCAAAATTAGAGCCGTCTCTCTGCTTTGCAGACGCATTAGCCTTTGAGAGATGATGCAGGGCAGAAACTAAATGCTTGAGTTGTGGGTGCACACAATGCTTCCAGCAGGACCTCAATAACCCCTCAAGCACCAGTACAGTGCATTTTTAAAGGGCTCGCTTTCCCATCCACCGCTGATGTTTGAAATGCATTTGTGAGCGGGATGTCGCCCGTCTGCGAGGATGTATTTTTAATGTGCGACACAATACGCGCTGTGCCTCTCGCTCTGCTTTATAGCTCTGGTTACCTCCAGTGATGCGGAGCATCAGGTGTCCCCCCGCCACAAAATTCGCCATGTGTGACTGAAAATCAATGTTTTCCACGGCCCGCTGCTGAAACGGGATCACTCCCACCCCACGTCCCTCCTCCTCCCCCACCTCCCCCGCCTCCCCCGGCCGACGCAAGAACCCGGTTCCATTTAAAAGATACATGAGCCTCGCAGGCAGGACGGACGGCACCGACTGGGTAAATCCGTTTGGAAGGCAGACGCCAGGGGCCCTGGAGCGACTCCTTGTATTAGAAACAACCATTGCGGGCCCCAGTGCCCGCTGAATGATGTATGAGCCGTGAATAGAAGGACAGGCGAGTATGAAGATTGATTACCTGGCCTTCCATTTAAAGGTCAAGCCAAGGAGCTTCTTTTAGTTGTATTCTTTCTGTTGAATGACAGTCTTTGAGCCGGTGTGCATGGCGCATGTCGTACAATGCCGAATAGATCCTACTGCAGAAGTGGACAATGGTGAGCTTACTGTAATCCCAGTAGGATACAACGCTAACATGCTTTGTCACGTTCTTGAAACACCCAGTGAATAAAAGGAGGAGGATGTAGGTATTGACTGAATGACTGATAAGTAAATGCACTGCATTATATAGCGCTTTTCCAACCTTCCAGCTACTTCCAGCGCTGGTTGCCTCACATTCACCGATGGCGGTGTCAGCCACCTCATCCCAAGTAACCCAAAGATATGGAATAGGTCGTTTCTCTAAATGAATTCTGCTTCCACCCTATCCCAAATGCAAATGATCAGCATAAATTGTATTTATTGATATAAAATGATGTATAATGACACAATTTATGTGTAATGAATGCCTTTGTCTTTGTCCTGCACCAGTACTTTGAGTATACATCTGGTAAGGAGATACGTTTCAACTCCGTCACTGAGCTTTGTGCTGAGGTACCGGATGGGCAGACCTACATCGGGATGAGGCACTGTCCTCGCGACCAAGACCCCAAGCCCCCGAATGTAATCTGGGAGTTCAGAGATGTAAGAATCAGACACACACACCTATATATTTTAGCCGTACACTCAAATGCAAGCTGGTGTGCACACAAGAAACAAACTATGCCTGTATAAAATGAAACTCGCAACCACCAACATTCCCTTCCTTCTCTGATTGCCGTCTTCCAGGACGGGACCATCCACCACCCCCACTCTGACCTGTGTGTCACAGCCTACCGGAAAGTAGAGGGACGCACTGACACCCAGATGAGGCCTTGCTCCCCAGGAGACAGGAACCAGCAGTGGAAGTTTGAGTGGTAGAGGGGGTTATATTGTTGCAGGGGCGCCCTCAAGTGGCCTTTGTTGTAGGCTGACATTTTTCCCCAGTCATTTCGCCCTCTCAATTTGCATTCAATTTGTATGCAAATGAAAGCTACTGAAAGCCACTTCAGACCTAATAATTGGACCAATTCAACGTGTTTGACCAATTCAATGCATTCCCGTTCCAATAAGAAGGAATGAAAAAGTAAGGACTGCGGCAGAGTGGTGGAGACTTGCCTGTCAGGGATTGGTCCTTGTGACATTTTAAAGAGGAGGCCAAGCTGAATTTAAACGTTTACATTTAATCTTAAATCATGCACTTTCACCTAAGTGCCTCAGCAAGCATAATGGAATCTTAAGTACGCCTTTCAAATTTGTTAATAATAGAATACGAATAATGAATAAAACAAAATTATTTTGCACTACATTATTTTACTCTAGTGTCTAATGCTTTTGTAATATATTGGAGAAATGTTGAATTTTAAGACCACCATGGTTTAAATACAGTAGGTTGCTCAAAGAGGATGCATCTTGTGCAGGTCTTTTACCCCAGATACTGTACAGGTATGTGTTACCAGCCTACTCTGTTCTGAGAAGTGGCACAGCAGGGGTGTCATAACAATCTACTTGTAGATTCTGTCTGAACAAGACTTGAAACATTTCTTAAGCATTTCTACTTTGTGCAATTTTCTTTGCCGGGGGTTTATTAAGAGGTCAAGCATGTGCTAGTCTAGACTTCTCAGTGATCTAAAATGATATACCAATATTTATCACTGTGCCTTTTTAAGGCGGTTAGCCTTGTTGTATGTGCCTAAATTAAATGTGCCACTGTCAGATGCTTTTCATTTGTAATGCTCTGCATATCACTCATATCAGCAATGGGTGCTGTGCATCTCCCCACGGTTCTTTAGTCAGGGGACAGTAGGAGTGTGCGGTATTCCTTACTTGATGTATTGGATATCTGCAACTGTATTCTATTGAACCACATTCGGGGGTTGCATTGCAAAAATACACCATCTTAGCAGGCAACCTGAATACACAATCTGCTTCAAACAATATCTGAACACTAGGCTAATGCTCTAGAGGGACTTCTTATAGCAAACAGACCACAAAACCGGGAGTATCCAGCATGCTTTATATAGTAATTTAGCTACATATTCCATAACAGTTTTAATGTTTTTCTTTGGTCTTCCACTCATTTTACAACCTACTTGTATGGCCTTTATCAAAACAAAGGCTTGTCTCTGCTAGTAACCAGGCTTAGTAAAAATATTACATTACATGGTGTTTGCTTTAGAAGATAGCTCTTGCTCAAGGATACTGTACTTACTGCTGGCCTCCATTTGGTTCTAAAATAATTCCTTGTCACACCATTGTCAACTCTTTGACAATGGTGCATTATTTGTTAAAAAAAATCCAATAATAAAACAAACCGTTAGGATCTACAAATACTAAAAGATTTTAAGTGACAACATGCCTGCCAAGATTTGCATTGTTGCATCTCATGACAGACCCTAAACTTGTAAATGCATGTTTTTTCTTTCCTTGACTGTACTAGACTGGTATTGAGGTGCCTATCTCAGAAATGTAAATGATACATCTGTAGATCCTATTTTTAATGATTCTCGATATTAACATGTTGGGCTTGTCAATAAATGGCTGGCCGAATATCAGATGCTTTAAGACTGGGTCTGTATTGTCACAGCATCACATTTGGTCCCCTTTGGTCCTCTATTTTAAATGAGCTGTCAAACTATACTGTGGGTGATAATGAAAATGTTTTGGCATTGTATTTGTAAATAATTTGGGAAAATGGTTTAAAAGGGACATGAGTGACAGTGCTAAAGTGGATTATTGTACTGTATGTATCTTTTTAAAAACTACTGAGAAAACAAAACATTTATTTGATATGAAGAAAACTATAAACAAAGATGTTGTGGTTATTTTTGGAGTGGGATTTCAGGATGTGGAGGTATGAATTAAATACCTAATGATCTACACTATCTTCTCATTCTTTTGACATTTGTTCATTTTTTAGTGCTTTACCGCCATCTACTGGATCTCAATTTTAGTTTGGCTTATTGAAAACTAAAACGGGAACGGGTGCTTCCGTGCTGAACTTATAATTCCAGTTTACCATTCATTGTTTAGTTTTACAACTCGCACCTAGCAGGCATTAGGCTACACGTAACCACATATGCCTACTTGTACAAACTGTCAATGAATGGGCTGTAAGGGAAAGGCATGTCGTGTGTAAACAGCAGGTTGCTGTCTTTCTAGTATTAATAAGTATATGCTGATCAAACAGTGTACTGTAGCCTAGCACTCAAATTACCTCATCACCTTGAATGTTTGTCAATTGTTTATCATGCTTAAACATAGTTTGTTGCATTTTAGCGGGTCATACCGGTATTTGATTAACTTTTTAATATCTGAAAATTATTTACTAGACACAGCATTAACTCACGTGAAATTAGACAAACTGCAGAAGGAGAAAGTTTACCTTATTTCATAAGACCCCATTGTCTTAATTATTAAAACAGATTGGATAGGTTCAAATTATATTTCGTAATTTAACGATTTTCCAGGTGTCGAATCAGAACCAGGGATATACAGAAAATGTACAAGCTGACATGTCTGCTGAAAGGACACGAATATACAATTCGGATTTCGCTTTTAGAAGTAAAAGTCTGTACAAATCGCAAGTCTCTAAGTAAAAGTATCAATAAACATTGGCATAACTAATGTATATCACTCCTTAACACATAAATAACACTAAATGGATATTATAGAGATATAACAGAAAAAACACGGACTATTCATCCCGAATAGGGTAGGCCCTAAATGTATGCTGATAACATTTTCAATTTCGTTCTGACATTATATTACAGGGTCCTTTATTTTGAAAGTTATAATCAGGAAATTATATTACGTCTGCTGACTTGTTGGACATTGATAAACTTTAACAAATTCCAGGCAGCGACAGTAGGCAACTAAACTGTGGAGCGTAGTTATGTAAATAACAGTTACTGTAGCTATTTCAAAGAATCAACGACATTCAGGTAAAAGTCTTCACGTCAAAGTAGCCTACCGCATCCACGTGATTTACCGAAGCGCTGGAATTTGGATGACTGAGTTTGATTTGACCTGGATCTTTCACCAGTGAATCATAATCCAGAGATAATCCGAGATGTCCAATCCCTTTAACGACTGCTCAAAGTAGTCGAGGAGGTGTGTCATACACACACCTTCCCCCCCCCACACATTGCTGCTTAGAGTAGCCTACAGTTTTTAGCACTTCTCTAGGAAGTTAATTTTTTACAGTACCGTAGCAGTTAAACGTGCCAAATTGTATGCATTGTGTGGATTTTGTGTGTACGTGTGTGTGTAGGAATTCAATGAAATTACTATCCAATTTCCAGAATATAACTTGCTTATTTGACAGAAAATAATTGGTTAAAAAGGACAATGGCATTATACGGAAGAAGGAGCCGACTGAAGTTGCTTTTGCTGTTTTTCGGGGCGTCTTTGCTGGCGTACGTATTATTTCAACAGCAGCATAACTTGGGAGACACAAGCGTGTCAAATCGACGAGAGGCCCCTCGAGAGCAAGAAGCGCAAGGACCGCTAGACGATGAACAGCTCAAAAAGCCCGTGTACGAGAAACCCCCCTTGGATTTCAATGCTCTTGGGGAGATGGGGAGAGCTGTTAAATTAAATCTTAAAGGTGAAGAGAAGCTAAAAGAAGAAGAAAGCATCAAGAACCACCAGATTAATACTTATGTCAGCGATAAAGTGTCACTACACCGCAGGCTGCCTGAAAGATGGAACCCACTGTAAGTAGCTGCCCTCAAAGTATTTCTGCACCTGTCAGCTGTTATTGTTGTACTGTACTTACTTAATCATTGAAACTGTATAATGTTTACTCAACACTTAGACAGCAGAGTATTTAACCATACCTCATGCCCATGATGACAGTTGCAAGGAGCTAAAGTATGACTACCACAGTTTACCCACCACCTCCGTGGTCATAGCCTTCTACAACGAGGCCTGGTCCACCCTTCTGAGGACGGTCCACAGTGTGCTGGAGACCACCCCTGACATCCTGCTGAAGGAGCTTGTGCTGGTGGATGATTACAGTGAAAAAGGTAGCAGATGAAAGACTGACTGACAGTCTTAGAATATACTGTAGGGTGTTTGAGACAGGTAGATTGACCGGCCGACATTTTCAGTCAGTGGCACTCCAGTCTGTCTGACAGTCGTGCTGCTACAGTAGATTGAGTGGCAGGGAAATGAGTATTTAAGTATCTACACGCACAAACTTGAGAACTAAGTTAAATTAACATTGTTAATTTCTCCTTTGAAAACAGCCAAAAGTTTATAGATACAGACGTAGACCGTTATGAAATGCCAGGCATGCAGCATGTATAATATTTGGTGTGTGTATTCTATCTACAAATATGCAAACAAGGCTCTCCTTGACAAGTGATCGTTTTAATTAATTGTATAGCAGAGAAATTGGGGGATCATAATTACAGCCTTTCATTTCGCAGTACACTGTATGCTGAATATGAAAATATAAAAATAGCCCCTAATATAATGGTTTATATAGTTTATAGTGAATTTACCATTTAAATTGAAGAACATAAAGCACACATTTCTTTTAACACCGCATTCCTTCTTACTGTATACACAATCAGTATTGCTGTATACAATATCAGGACATTGTTCCATTTGCTGGCAGCTCATCTGAAGGAGCCCTTGGAGAACTACATCTCCGGTTTGAGGAAAGTAAGGCTCATCCGAGCCACCAAGAGGGAGGGGCTCGTGCGTGCTCGGTTGCTAGGGGCATCCATCGCAACAGGCGATGTGCTCACCTTCCTGGACTGCCACTGTGAGTGTCATGAGGGCTGGCTGGAGCCCCTTCTCCACAGGTGAGAAACTCCCCTGTGAGAGAGGGAACTTCCCCTCCCTACTGAACTGAAGCAGCACCATTGTTCTAATAAAACAGAAAAGCTTTTTATGCTAGCCAAACTTCTTCATAAAAGTGAACCTTCTTTATGAATGGTTGTTTTACCTATGCCCTTCCGTGACATTGCTGGCCAACTGTTAACCCTAGAATCCGTTTAATCAGTCAGAATAACATCGATACGGGTTTCCTTTTGGCTTTCAAATGAGGTCTTGGATCCCTCAAACCAAGTAAACGACAGCTCCCTATCTAATCTCTCTCCAGGATCAAAGAGGAGCCTTCGGCCGTGGTGTGTCCAGTCATTGATGTAATTGACTGGAACACCTTTGAGTATTTAGGCAACCCTGGAGAGCCACAGATAGGAGGATTTGATTGGCGCCTGGTGTTCACCTGGCACACAGTGCCGGAATACGAGCAGAAACGGCGTCAGTCGCCCACCGATGTCATCAGGTGTGTTTGGAGGACATCAGTGGAAAGACAAACACTCACTTGCTGAATTCATCAAATATGCCCAGTAAAGTGCTCTGTATTAGCCTGCATTACCTGTTGTTTGTCTATGCAATATACAGATTGGATTCAAAGCCTGCATTACAGTTTAACTGTGTGTTTACATTATGTTACTGTTAGCTTATACTGTAAGACACATGCAAATTAAATCAGTGGACGCCCGACATTTCCCCTGACAGGTCTCCTACTATGGCGGGGGGTCTTTTTGCAGTGGGCAAAAACTACTTCCATTACCTGGGAACGTATGACACAGGCATGGAGGTGTGGGGAGGGGAGAACCTGGAGTTCTCCTTTAGGGTGAGGAATTGCAGCTATGATCTGTGTGCTACCCAAGCCACTCCTGGACACGGTGGATTCATGGGTGGCTGTGTTCTTAGTTCGGTGTGCTTCTGTATGGCGGAGGTCACTGTGAACCAGTATTTATGATTCCTACCAGTAACCTCCAGTCTTCCCCAGGGAAGTGACAGATAATTATTCCCCATAGCGACCTTTGTATTAATAGCCACGCCAGTTTAGTTTCACTGCTGTGAGGTCATCTACATTGTCGGCTGCTTATTCCCGTCGCTGTTTTAGATCTGGCAGTGTGGGGGCAGCCTGGAGATCCACCCCTGCTCCCATGTGGCCCACGTATTCCCCAAGAAGGCCCCCTACTCTCGGAGCAAGGCACTGGCCAACAGTGTGCGGGCTGCCGAGGTGTGGATGGATGAATACAAGGAGATGTACTATCACCGCAACCCCCACGCCCGCCTTGTAAGTATGCGTGGAGCAGCATCGGTACGCTGCCAGTGTGTTCCCAGCACAGCTGTTCCCGTGGGCAGGCGATGAGCCACGTGCGTCCCCGCTCTGGGGGGGGG